>PVLD010023541.1:0-27186 GCA_004027595.1 Dinomys branickii | reverse complement strand
TTTTTTTTTTATTTTAGAAACATAAAAGTACAAAAACATATTGACAAACAGACACCCATTATCACAGAAAATAGTACAATCACAACCAATCTACAGACAAGGTGATATGGTCTCAACAGTAGTCGTTGCTTTATCCATTGATATCTTCGATTTGCAGATGTATGGACCCATATACAGACATGCAAATTTAGTCAGACAGTTCTAAATGTGGTTTTAATTTGCATTTCTCTAGTGTTCAGAGATGTTGAACACTTTTTTGGGTATGTACTAGCCATTTGTACTTCTGAAAAGTGTCTATTCTTTCAGTTGACCATTTTCATTGCATTTGGGGGGCTATTATTTCAGTTCACTGGCAACATTTTTCCCCATTCTGTTGGTTGTCTCTTCACACTCTTGGTTTTCCTTTTACTGTGAAGAAACTCTTTAATCTGATTTGATCTCATTTGTTAATTCTTGAAGTTAGTGTTTGTTCATTTGGGATTCTGTTCAGAAAGATCTTGCCTACATCTATGTCTTCAAGAGTTTTACCTTTCAGCGGGTTAAGTGTTTCTGTGTTGACATTTAGAACTTTGGTCTATTTTGATTTTAGTTTAGTACATGATGATTGATACAGGTCTAGATTCAATCTTCTGCATGTGTATATCCAGTTTTTCCAGCACTATTTATTAAAGAGGCTATCTTTCCTCCAGTTTATGTTTTTAGTCCCTTTGTCAAAAACCAGATAGCTGAATGTGCATGGGGCTTTTTCTGTATTTGCTATTGCTATGACTGATAAATTGTGTCAACTTGAGGAGTCTAGAAGCTTACCTCAGTAGTTCTACATCCTGGGGCAAAAAGGAAATCCTCTTGGGGCTCTAGGATATTGTTCACTGTGTCAATTTGAGAAGTTTAAAAGTTCAACTAAGTGATTTCACAGGGGACTAGGGTATTTATTTTGTAAATATCCTCAGTTTGTGGAAGAGAAGGGCACAGAGATGATGTGGGTATGGGAAGCTATCCAGCACACATTATAAGGGGAAGAAAAGAGGTTTGCTCTCCCTGTTGTGCTCTTGTTGCTTTTGTTGTTTTCTGCCATCATGAAACTGTTGGTCAATGCCATTTGCCACCTTGCCTTGAAGCCAGCCAAGTATGAACTGAAACCTCCACAAACTGTGAGATAAATAAACCTTTCCTTCCTTAATTTTGGGTGGCAGGTATTTTGTCTCAGCAACGAGAGAAAAGTAACCAAGAATCTATTCCTTTCCACTGATCCTCATGTCTACTTTGGGCCACTGCCATGCTGTTTAATCACTGTAGCTTTGTAACATAACTTCAGGTCTGTAGACCTGAACTACCAATTTCATCTTTATAAAATTAGCATGTAAATTTATCATGTCTGTCCTTCACCAACTACTTTCTACCCCAAAGAAAGTATGAGTCTATCTCTGTTGCTTTTCTGAGCCTCCAAGCCTCAGCAGGCAGCCAGAGAGGAAAGGGTTCATGGGACACCTGAAATACTCCAGGATTTATTCTTGAAAACCAGGATGCCAGAGAACACACTGTATTTAGTGCCATGAGCCTAAGAAGACCATCAAAGTGTAACTCACTGTTTTCTCTCCCACTCTGTTCCTGCCAGTGCTTATACCATGAGGAGCTGTAAATGAGATTCTTTAGGAAATAAAACTTCACTTTCATGACCTTCTAAATCTAGCAATACCCACTCACCGATGCCGCCAAGCTTTCTAGGTCCCATCCCATAATCTGCCTGGGGAACAAAATGCACTGTCAAGGATGATCCGCAACCCTGCACACACACTGAAGTGCTCATGCCCTCAGAATCATCTCAGAATACAGGAAGCCCTCTCCCACAAATGAATCAGGGAGATGGCTGCTTCTCTTGGGATACAGGATCTAAGGCACATCCTCTCTGGGCCCAGCCCTATTAACTACAGTCTATGCCAAAGAACAAGTGAAGATTGCCCCATTTCTGATTCCCTGCTGCCTCTTGTCTGGACCTACTGTTGTCACCTGGCCAAGGTCATTGCCATTATACATGAAAGCTCATTTTGCATATGTTGCTGTGCACATTTCAGAGAAACAATCTGCTTAAATTTCCACATTCCTCTGATGAAAGCACTAGCATTATCCACACTTTATAGGTCAGAAAGCTGACACTCAGAGAGGTTAAATGACTATCCAAGTGACAGAGAAAAGATGTTAATTTCAAAATGTCTGGGTTCCAAATGCCTGTGCTACCTTTTCTTTTCTGATCCCAGTTTGACATTTCTTCCTCAGATACTCCTGCTAGGTGAAATGGCATATTGGGGTTATATTCTGCAGCTGGTCAACTTCACCTCACTTTCAGACCCTTCAAATGCATTCATTCATATTACACCCTTGCTTTCTCCTTGAGATGTAGGATACTAATGGCTCTAAGCTAGGATAGCTCCTGAGGGCCACCCTGCCAGATGGTGGAAGCCCAACATAGCACACCAACATTCTGCTGAGGGAAACCTGTATCCAGAATCTGGGTAATTATAAGGCTACCATATGAGCTTGGCATAGAGTAAATATTTCTCATGTGTCAAAGCAACCATTCCTTCTGTTTCATTAGGCCATGTAACCTCATGGCTCCCCACACCAGGGTTTTTATAAAATAATTTACATATTCTCATGCAACTCATTCAAACTTGCAGTCAGTGCTGCTAAAGTAATATAAAGCTGTGACAGTTACTCCAATGTATGGATATATAATGTTATTCATATTTTATCTCTCAATTGTTTTAAGAGTAAAAAAAGATACATTTGTATGCTTATGTCAGCCTTGGAACAGCGCTGTCCAAAAGCTTTTATTTTTGAGACTTCTTTTCCATCTTCTTATCTTTGTTTTTCCTTGCAGAAATGAAAATTGAGACAAAGACAAAAGTTACTGAACCAGGACCTCAGATTCTCAGTGTGCAGAGAGTCTACATTCAGACCAGGGTGGAGAAGCGGATCAATCTGACCATTGGTAGCAGAGCCTACTTGCTTCCCAACACCTCTGTGATCATTAAATGCCCAGTGCGACACTTCCAGAGATCTCTGATCCGGTGGGAGAAGGACAGTCAATGTCTGCAGAACTCCAAACGACTCAGCCTCACTAAGTCGGGCTCACTAAAAATCCACAGCCTCACAGCCCCTGACATTGGTGTGTATCGGTGCATCGCAGGCTCCGCACAGGACACAGTTATCCTCAAGCTCATTGGGACAGATAATCGGCTTATTGCACACCCGGCCTTCAGACAGCATGGGAAGGAAGAGCCTGGGATGGACCACCCCAGGGCTAATAGCTTGGCAACCACTTGGCATAAAATGCGGCAGATGTGGAGTAATAAAAATGAACTTTACCTGCCTGATGGTCAAATTAATAACCAGCCTTTCCTGAGAGCTCTGTTTGGCCACTGCAGCAATCCTGCCCGTAACACCAACTCCTGGGAGCTTAAGAATAAGCAGTTTGAAGCAGCTGTCAAGCAGGGAGCTTATAGCATGGATACAGTCCAGTTTGAGGAACTGATAAGAAGCATGAGCCAGCTCATGGAGGCCGGGGAGGTGAGCGAAGATCTCGCCTCGCAGGTGATTTATCAGCTGGTGGCGGAGTTGGCATTGGCGAAGGTGCAGCCCACACCCCCACAGTGGAGGGGTGTCCAAGAGGAGCCACCACCCTCCACTCCATTCAGAGGCCAGACAGGGAGTGGGCCCCTAAGCACGAGTGTGAAAGGTCTGGGCCGGCTGACATTTAAGCCCAAAGGACCTGTTCTCATGAGGCAAAGCCAGCCCCCTTCAGTTTCATTCAATAAAACAATCAATGCAAGGATTGGAGACACAGTATACATTACAAAAAGGACAGAGGTCATTGATATCTTCTGTGACCTTGTCACCCCCAGCCAGGTCACATACACATGGACCAAGGATGGAGCACTGTTACAGCCTTCAGAAAAGTAAGTAAAATGAGAATACAGGGGTCATTTTTTGCAGTTCCTTCTTAAAGCCTGTTGCAGTGTTCTTGAAGATATTTTGGAGTTCCTTCTCCTAAAACTATGGTTCCAACTAAAATGAAATTTTAAAATGTTAGAACTTGTTTTCACATATGCATTGGAATTTCTTAAACCACCCTGTGATCCTAATTGCTAGCATATTGGTATAAAACTATATATAGAAAGCATGAGCTTAGGCATGTATAGAATCTCCCTTTTTTTAAAATTTTATTTTAAAGACCAAAAGAAACCTGAAAACTTTCAAAAAATAATAGGAGAGTAATAATGCTTGATACATGGTGTACTGTTATCTTTAAATTAGTGACTCAGAATAAAGATATAGACATTTAATTGCCCAAACAACATTATCATAAAACTTTCTTTTCAATGCTGAGAAATTAGTAGTATAATGATCTTCACTACCTTATATACATATAATGTGTGTGTGTGTGTATACATTGCATCAATTTACCCATAAAAGTCTCCAGTTTATCCTTCTTTATGGCTGAGCAGTATTCCATTATATAGGAAGACCACACCTTTTTTATCCATTCCTCAGTTGATGGGCATTTGGGTTGTTTCCAAGATCTACCCATTACAAATTGTGCTGCTATAAACATGGGTGCACATATATCGCTTTGGTACAATGTTTTTAATTCTTCTGGGAAGATACCCAGAGGGGAATAGCTGGGTCAAATGGGACTTCCAATCCTAGTTTTTTGAGGAATCTCCACACTTCTCCACACTGATTTTCACAGTGGTTGCACCAGTCTACACTCCTACCAACAATGGAGAGGGGTTCATTTATCCCTACAGCTCCTCCAGCATTTGTTATTGGTTCATTTCTTATTTTTCCTTTTTTTTTTTTTTTTTACCAGGAATCAAACTCAGGACCTTGCACTTGCCAAGCAGGCACTTGTGCCGCTGAGCTATATCCCCAGCCCTGGTGAATTTTTTGGTGATAGCCATTCTTTCTGGGGTGAATTGGCATCTCAGTGTTGTTTTAATCTGCAGCTCTCAAATGACCAATGCTGTTGAATATTTTTTATGTATTTATTTGCTGTTTGTATTTCTCCATCTGAGAAGTTTGTATTCATTTCAGATGCCCATTTTTGGATTGGATCTTTAAATTTGAGAGATCTAATTTTTTTCTGTTCTTTATATGTTCTTGATAGTAATCCTTTGAGGAACAGCTGGCAAACACTTTTCCCACATTGTGGGTTGTCTCTTCACTCTGTTGGTGGTTTTTCTTGCTGTGTGAAAGGTTTTTAATGGGACTGGGGATATAGCTCAGTGGCACAAGTGCCTGCCTGGCAAGTGGAATATCCTGAGTTGGATTCTCAGTACCAAAAAAAAAGAATAAAAAGGTTTTTAATAAGATGAGATTCCAGTTGTTGATTATTTGTGATAGTTCCTGTGCAAATGGGCTTTTATTCATAAAGTCTTGGCCTACACCAGTGTCTTCAAAAGTTTGACCTATACTATCTATCTTCCCGCAGATTTAATGTTTTTGTTTTAATATTTAGATCTCTGATCCATTTTGAATTTAGCTTAGTGCATGGTGAAAGATATGGGTCCAATTTTAATCTTCAGCATTTACAAAGCCAATTTTTACAGCACCATTTATTAAAGAGGCTATCTTTCTTTCAGTGAATGTGTTTGGTACCTTTGTCAAAGATAAGGTGATTGAATATGTCTGCAGTTGTTTCTGCATCTTCTAATCTCTTCTATTGATCATGAAGTATGTTTTCTTTGCCTGTATCACACTGTTTTTATCACTGTGGCTTTAGAGTATAATTTCAAGTCAGGTATTATGATGCCCACTGCCTTGTCTTGGTTGTGAAGAATTGCCTTTGCTATTCTAGGTCTCTTCTGGTTCCAAATGAATTGTAGGATTGTTTTCTCTAATTCTGTGAGATATGCTATAGAATTTTGATTGGAATTGCATTAAATCTGTATAACAGTTTTGGAAATATGGCCATTTTCACTATACTGGCTCTTCCTACTGAAAAGCAAGCGATATCTCTCCACTTTCTGATATCCTCTTCAATTTCACTTTTCAGATTATTGTAGATTTCAATTTAGAGGTCTTTTATTTCCTTTGTTAGATTACTTCTTAGGTATTTCATTTTTTTACATGCTATTATGAAAAATGTTGTTTTCCTAATTTCTCTCTCAGTGAGTTTGTCATTTTTGTACAGGAATACTATTGATTTTTGAATGATGACTTTGTATCCAGCTAAGCTACTGAATTTGTTTATTAAATATAGCAGTTTTTTAGTGGAGTTTGATGGTCTTCTTTGCAGAGTGTCACGTACCTGCAAAAAATGACAGTGTGACTTCTTCCTTTCATATTGCTATTCCTCTTACTTCTTTTGTCTAATTACTTTGGCTAAAGTTTTCAGGAGTGTGTTGAGTAAGAGTGGAGGCAGTGGCCATCTGTGTCTTATTCCTTATTTTAGAGAGAAAGGTTTCAGTTGTTTTCCCGTTTAATTTGATGTTGGCTATTGGTTTGTCATAGATGGCTTTCATCAGATTGAGATAACGACAATCTATTCCAATTTCCTTAGGGATTGAATGTGTGCTACATTTTGTCAAAAGCTTTTTCTGCATCTATTGAGATGATCATATGATTTTTGGTTTTGACTCTGTTAATGTGGTATATTGTATTTATTTACTTACATCTGTGGAACTATCCCTGCATCCTTGGGATGAATCCTACCTTGTCATGGTGTATAATCTTCTTGATGATTTCCTGCATTCTGTTTGCCAGCATCTTATTGAGGATTTTTGCAACTATGTTCATTAGGGAGATTGACCTGTAATACACTTTCTTAGGTGGGTCCTTCATCAGTTTTGGTATCAGGGTAACGATTACTTCCAGAAATGAACTTGGGAGTGTTGCTTCCCTTTCAATTTCATTAAAGAGTTTGAGAAGCAGTGGTTTTAGGTCTTCTCTAGATTTCTTATACAGCCTGGGATATAGCTCACTGGCATAGCACTTGCCTGGCAAGAGGGAGGTCATGAGTTCAATTCCTGGTACCAAAAATAAAATAAATTAAAATAGAAAAGTAAATTTCTTGTAGAATTCAGTAGTGAATATGTCAGGGTCTGGGCTTTTCTTTGTTGGTAGGTTTTTAATTACATCACTGATAGATATTGGTTTATTTAGAATTTTTATATCTTCTTAATTCAGCTTTGGTAATTCATATGTATGTAGGAATAAGTCCATTTCTTCTCATTTTCTGTCTTATTAGAATATAAGTTCGCAGAGTAAGTATAGATGATCATCTGGATTTCTGCAGGGTTCATTGTGATTTCAGCCTTTTCCCTCCTAAATGTGTGAATTTGAGTCTTTTCTTCCCTTTTTTTGTTGAGGTTGGAGAAGAGTTTGTCGATTGGATTTAATCTTCCAAAGAACCAACTCTTCAATTCTTTGATTCTTTGTATTGTTTGCTTAGTCTCTAATGCATTGATTTCTTTTCTGATCTATAATTTCCTCCCTTGTACAAAGTTTTGGCCTAGTCTGCTCTTCTTTTTCTGGAAGTTTGAAGTTCACTATTAAGTTATTTATTTGTACTTGCTCTGTTTACCTGATATGGGTATTCACTGCTGTAAATTTCCATCTTAGCACTACTTTCACTGCATCTCATAAGTTCCAATATGTTATATTGTTATTATCATTTAATTGTAGAAAATAATTTCATCTGTGACCCACTGGTTGTTCAGAAGGGTGTTATTTAATTTCCATGTATTTGTGAAGTTCTTTTAGTTTCTTTTTTCATTGATTTCAAATTTCACTGCACTGTGGTCTAATACTATGTATGAGATAATTTCAGTTCCTCTGCATTTATTTAGGCATGTTCTATGAGCTGCTATATTGTTTATTTTGGAGAAAATCCCATGTGCAACTGAGAAGAATGTGTATTCTGATGTTGTGGAGTGGAATACTCGGTAGATATATACTAAATCTATTCATTCAAAAGTTTGGTTCAGGTCTAATATTTCATTGATTTTTTTTTGTCTAATTGATCTCTTTTTTTGTGACTGAGGTGTTGAGGTCCCCCAATACAATTGTATTAGTGCTTTTTTGATTTTTCATGTCCATTAATATTTGTTTTATATAGTTGGGTGCACTGGTATTTCTGGAAAATATATTTATGATTGTTATCATTTCCTCTTGGGTTATTCCCTTTACAAGGATGTAGTGACCTTCTTTATCACTCTCAATGAATCTTGGCTTGAAGTTCACTCTGTCTGCAAATAGAATAAGTACCCCTTTTGTTTTCTGAGTTTCTGTCTCATGGAGTATTGTTTTCCATCCTTTCACTTTCAGTCTATGAATTTCTTTCTGAATTAGTGTTTCTTGTATGTGGCGTATTGTTGGACCATACTTCTTGATCCATTCTGCCAGTTTGTGTCTTTTGATTGGTGAACTGAGACCATTAACATTGATGATTGTAACTGATATATAGAGAATTATCCTTGTCATGTTATTTTCCTGTTGTTGGCTCCCCTTTTTAACCCCTTCTGTTTCTTTGCCTTACTTGGTGGATTCCTTCTGTTGGGGTTTGTGGAGTTATAGTCCTTGCTTTTGCTTTCTAGAGTGCCCTTCAAAACATTCTAGAGTGCTGGTTTTGTGGTCATAAATTTCCTCAAGTGTTCTTTGTCAAGGAAGTATTTTATTCCTGTCATTACTGAAAGACAGCTTTGCGGGATATATCAATCTGGATTGAATATTGTTTTCTTTAGAAGTTGAAATACATCACTCCAATCTCTCTTTGACTTGCGGGTTTGTGCTCAGAAGTCACATGTGATTCTGATGGGCTTTCTTTTATAGGTGATTTGTTTCTTTTCCCTAACAGCATTTAAGAGTCTATTCTTGTGTTGAATTTCTGGAATCTTGACTGTGATATGCCTGGTTGCAGATATTTTTTTGAACACGGCTAATTAGAGTTCTATATGCCTCACTTTTCTGTATGTCAAATACTTTTTCCCTACCAGGGAAGGTTTATGTGCCATGAAATCTGTACAGTTTTGTTATATCATTTGTACTATCTCTTGCTTTTTCATTGACTTCAAACAATCTTAAATTAATCTTTTTTGCCTCATCTAGCAGCTGCTGTATTGATTTCTCATGGTCCTTTGCTATTTTTAAGAAATCTTTCTTTTCATGATCATTAACTACAACCTGTCCTCACCATTGGCTTAATTTGCTGCAGATAATTTCAATGAAATTTTTATCCTTCTGGATATCTGCCTGACTCTGCCTTATGGATTCCTTTTCTTTCCTACGTTGAGTATTCATGGAGTCCATAATTTTCTTAAGCTCCTGTGGTTTTTTTCTGTATCTGCTCTAGAGTCACTAAGCGTGGTTTTCATTGTGGACAACTTCTTTGCAGTCATCTGAGAAATTATTTCTGATTTTATTTTTCAGAGCCTTTTCAATTGCTTTGTTGTTACCAGTTCAGAGAGGCCGGGGGGGGAGGGGCGGCTTTCAGCTTTTCCCACCTCATTGCTCCTGGGTTTGCCTTTGGTGAACTGGATGGCTGGGGTTGCATTTCATTTAAGTGTCTTCTCATTTTCTTTTTTTTTTTTTTTAGTTTAATTCTTGAGGTGATGTCTGTAATTTGCCTATGATGAATTGCTTCATTCCTAGTATTTAGAATCCTTAGGAAATGGCTGCTTCTCCAAGGTATCATCCAGGTATAGCTGGTTTTGGGTTTTGAGTCTGTTGTAAGATCCTACCTCTTTCAATTTGTTGGGTATGAGAAGTTACTACCTGCTTGGCCCAGTCCCTGGTTCTTTGTCACTGTGCCACAGTATTTGCAATGATCTTTAGTCAATCTCAGTCTTGGAACGCCAGGAAGAATAGCTGCTTAAAACAATTACATCACTTTTGGCTAAAGTGGTGCCATCAGCAATAATAATAGTATCAAACACAGTCTAGAAAATAACAAACTAAGGTGACCATTACTTTGCCACCTTTAACTGTATGGATTGCATTTGTGGTTATATAACAAAATCTGAAACAATCCAGAAAATTATATGCAGTGTACAAATCCTTACTATGTCAATTTTTCCTTTAGGGGTTAAAATTTAAAATGAGTTAGAGAAAACATGGAGAAGTAAAAGAAGAGAAAGAGATTAGAAATAAGGCTGGAGGACAAAGGGAGTTCACACTGACTTTGGGACACTGGTACAAAAGACTAGAGGCAAAGAAAGAAAAACACAATGAAAAAAGAGCCCCAAAGAGGCTGGACACCATGTTCACACTCACATAAAAACAAAATCAAATAATGAAGGAGAGAACAAAAACAAAACCACCACAGCAAAAACAAACAAACCAGAGAAAGGGAAAGAAAAACAGTTCATCTCCAGGCTTGTCTCTGATGTCATTGGTAGACAACATGTGTAGACAGAGTCCCAATCCGTGTTGATTTATCCCAGCAAGCCAGCAGTAGCTTTCTGGCAGGGTGGTGGATAATCGCAGAGAGCTGTACCTTCTGGCCTGGACCAGACTCATTTGGCCTGCAGCTCTCAGCACAGCTTCCTCAGGCCTGAACCTGGCTGGGGGCTGCTAGATGGATCTGGCAGCCACTTCTGAGTGCTGAGCTCAGTCAGTCCCTCTCCAAGATGGTTCCCAGCCAATTGCTCTCTCCCATGGGACACCTGAGCCCTAAGTGCACACCACCAGCTAGTGCAGCCCTTCACGTCCACTGCTCCCCTCCACTGTTGTGTCTCTCTGTGGAGGCCTCTGGGGTCATCAGCAGTCGCTGTGTGTTTGCATCACTTCTCTTGTGCAGTGAGTCCCAACTCGGGGAGAAGGTTCCCCTGGTTACCTCCCCATTCTTCATTGAAGTTTCTCTCTTCACTCTCTCCATGGGCTGCAATTCAGGCTTCAGATCCTTCTTAGGTCCAGTGAACCCACCTCCCTTCTTCTTGTCTTCCTCTCGTTGCTATATTCCAGTGTCTGGAGGGCAACTCTCAGAGAGGCTCTTTCTGTGCTGCTTACCATTCCACCATCTTGGTGCTCCTCTACAGTCTGTGTGTATAAGGCCATTTAAAAAGTTAAGCATATAAGTAGCAACTCTGTATTATGTTGGAATTGCAGGTCACAGTTCCAGGTGTTGAAGACATGTGACCTCTCACTTGCACTCACATGCACCATAGGAGAGTGGCAGGGAAGCAGTTCAGTTTTCTGATGAGGTTGCTGAGAAGCAATCGTAGACCATCTAGGTCCAGGGCTGTAGCACTGAATACCACTAGCCATGTTTGGCCATCAAATAGTAGCCTTGGTAAAAAGATTGGATATCTGAAGTGATTTGCTGCTATTACACGGTGGTTTGTGTCAGACAATCCAAAAATAAGATGATCATAATTTTTGAGATGCTCAAAGTATAGAATTAAGTCACATTGTACTGTGATCTCTAGGTCAGAGAAAAAAATGTCATGTTTCATTCATTTTACACAAGACAAGGAGTAACACGTGTTAACTCAGTTTTGAGCTCTTTCCTGTCTTTAAATCTTGCTGTTTGTACAAAAAGGACTGCAGATGCTATGGTCTTTCTTAATTTTCATTTTAGTGCTCAACTTTCAGCTCACCTGCCTGTAGGTACTGTTAGAGACTCAAAGAGAACAGTTTGTATAAAACTGATTTACAGGCCAAGACAATACCTTTAAAATGAAAGTTTTAACTGGGCGTAGTTGTAAACACCTGTAATCACAGCACTTGGGAAGCTGAGACAGGAAGATATTGTAAGTTCAAGGCCCAGCAGATCTACACAGTGAGACCCTGTCTCAAAAAATAAATAAATAAAATGCAAGTTTCATTTTTACCATGTCCTCTGTGCCTTGAACATAGTATACGAAGCATCAGAAGAAATCTAGGTGAAATTCAGGGTTTTTAAAGAAATGACTGGGCTGTCTTAAAGTGAAAAAGTAGGGAGAAAGTCTATTTTTTACTCTTTTACCCTAGATCTCTGAACACAGTTGTGCAATGAAATTATACAATTGAAAGAAATCTCAAACTTTTTGGTCCTCGAGTCCTTTTAAATTTTAAATTTAAAGGCCCCAATGGGATTTTGAGATAACTATATATCTATATAAGAAACATTTAAAATATCTCTATTACTTTGTTTATATAAAATAGTAAGTCCATTACATGTTCACATAAATAAAATTTTTTTAAAAATCAACCCACCATTACTAATAATAGTGGAATTGCTTTCTATCTTTGCAAATCTCTTTAATGTCTGACTTAATAAAAGATATGTTTATGCATGCACACATTGATTCTTAGATACACTTCTGCATCTGTTATAGCATATTGCTTCAGTGGAAATTTATACGGGGAAAACTGTCTCATACAAAATGTTAGTCAGAAAAAGAATATTTTAATAACTTCTGAGGTAATTATGGATATTCTTCCTTAATTCTGCACTAAAATTAGACAAATGGTAGTTTCTCAAAGGTTGGAATGTGCAATCTGAAATAATACATATGAAATATTGGCATTCTGTTCAGTGAAATCTACTGGTTTATTATACAATTTGAATAAAATTTTCACCTATGCAAGATTTCATATTATACATTGGTCATTTGCAAAATGCAAGTCTCTCAAATGTTGACACATTTCATTACAGTTTTAAAACTATACGTATTCTTCAATATTACCATCAGAAAAATATTTCAGTCTTGGGAAGCTGTCAAGCTACAATAGTGGACACTAGTTTTCCAAAGTTCTAATTTTCAATCGAACACCCAAATTTTATCATTGGCAACAAGTCCTACCAGTTATTTTCCTTGGGTTGGTGTGCTTGCTTGGCTTATTTAAAAGTGTGCATCTATCTGCCAACACCCCAAGTCCAAATCAGTGTGGACTTTTTGTCATGGCTTGTCTGCCACTCGTTCTTTCAAATAAACATCCTATTCCATGAAGATGGCACACAGTGAGCCAGCAGTGCCAACAGTTGCCCCTTGTGGTTCAGTGTGCAGGAGATGAGCACTGCCTATGCCTCCTGTGTTGTCAGACAGGAGAGTAAGCCCCCTCGTACTCAGGGATTGAGTCTCAGTAAAATCCGCACACAACGCTATTCCATAAAGGACATCCTTAAGTGCAGCTAGCCTTTTGCTTTCATGGTAAGTGTGTGGTGGCCCAGAAAGTGGGACTGTCAGCTCAGGTGATACTGCCTGCCTCCATGCTTGAGTGCTGGCTGCTCTGCCCCTGCTGTCTCCGCCATCAGTGCAAAGGCCAGCACAGCCGTGGAAAAGGCACATTGTGGCTTACAGTTTTTATGGCAATGGTTTTCATCTTACTGACCATCAGGTCACTGGACACCCATTAAGGACTGCTCACCGCCTTATCAGTTCCACTATATAAACTAGAAGGAAGGAGGCTGAGAAAGCTCACATATCCTGTGGCCTATGGCCATGTTGTAGTGGCACATGGCCAGCTTACATGAATTCGTGTTGAACTGATCATGAATAGTCAGACTTGATGGAAGAGAATTAACCAAAGTGTCTGAGGCTGAGACTCCTAGAACACCTATAAAGAAGGGATTTTACCTGGGGCACCCTGCTAAGATGTGCTTCTGTATTCTTAGGGAGCAATCACTTAAAACAGAAGCAAATCCACATGTCAAGTAAAAGTTTTTGTTTTTAACTTGTAAGAGAATAGAATCCACTTTGTTTTCACTTTTTCTGAAAGTCACTTAATTTGTTCAATGTATGTTTAATTCCCTTTATATAATGCAGTTCCCATCTTTGGATATGTTTCTGAAGCTCACAAATCTTTTCAACTGACATAATTGAGAAATGGGAGTCCATTACTCAGAGCCTCTCCAAGGAGAAAAGAGTGTGCAGGTGTGGCGTGGGTGCCCTTTGGATGCCAACCTGTAAGAGATCATAACCAGAAAAGAAAGAATGTAGGTAATCAGTTAGGGTTGGCTGTCTACAAAGGCCTGTTTTGTCACTGCTTTAAGTTAAAAGTAAGATTACATGGCCGTGACTAAGTCTGGGTACATAAGAAAGGTCACTTGCTGGTTCTCCAGCCCAAGGACTGATCCAGTCCTAGTGGTGGATGGCCTGCCTGGCATGTGAAGTTGACGCATGCCTGCTTCTTTCACATTTCACTGATTTCTCATGGACTGTTAACTTGAGGCCTCCAAAGCAGGTATTGTATAAGAATTGCTAAAGCATACACGCATACGTATACAATCTTGATGAAAACATGTTAGTGGGCTTATTTGTCATATATGTATGCATAGTTACTGGCTGTACTTTCCTTGTTAGCTATTCCTCCTCAGATCAAGCATCTAGCCCCATTAGTAGGTGGTCTGTCTGCTGGAGACCTTTTGCTGTGAAGAACTCTAGCTGCCTTGACTTCTGCCTACTTTTGTATATTTCTGTTTGTGTCATGGGTTGGGGATCCTCACATCCTCCTTGGACTTTACTCTGAGCCATTCTTCTGTTCTATTCTAGTTATTCACACATTTAGTCATCAGTGGGTTTGGGAACTTGCTATAGAAAACTCACTGTGCTTAGCATTGAGAAAGCACAGTGGAGAATAAGATTGGCCCTGCCCTTGAAAAGATCACTATCCAGTGGGAAGAAATAGGCTTTTCATCAGATAAATACATGAACCAGAGCAGGAGTCCACAGGGGTAGAAGATGATGGTGGGGACATTGGGGGAAACTTTATAAGGCAAATTACATTTGATGCAGGACACAATGAGTAGGCTGGAATTTTCCAAGCAGCAAGAAGGCCATTTCAAATAAAGTGAGCAGTGTATACAGAAGCTCAGGGTGATGTGAGATCATGGAAACATGGCTGGAGTATAATTCAATTCATGAAAAAAACCCCTCACTACTCAGAGGTCAGAATAATCCATACTTCTAAAATGTATAAAGTAGGATAGGGAAAGAAATAACATATGGACCCCTGATTCAGGTTTAGAAGTGGGTTGAAATCATGAAGAAAAAGATAAAATTCAAATGAAAACAGACAAAGATTCTTTCTCCTTGCTCTGAATAAATTACCTAATTAGTTAGGACTCACTTGGCTAAACCTGATTTTCAGAATATTTACATACCTGGTTTTTCTGCGCATGCGTGCATGCACGTGTGCATGCGTGTGTGCATGTTTTGAGGCAGAGTTTCACTGTGTAGTCCAGGCTGACCTCGAACTCATGGCAAGCCTCCTGTCTCAAGCCTCCCAAATGTTGGGATTACAGGCAGGTGGGCACCACCACAGCTGGGTCATACTGGTTTTTAGGAATGTCAGTAATCAGGCAGCTCCAGAGAACCTAGGCAATTTATCCCTGAGTCCTAACAGCATGGTACAAATCCATATAAACTCTCAGCCTTAGACCTGGCCCTCAGCTGGCTTCTTTACATGGTGGAAGTGACACAAGAGCTCATTACGAAGGGGCCTTCACCAAAGCCACTCTATTTCAGTGTGGAAATCCACACCTGCAGTGTGTTAGGATTTGGGAAGAAAATGAGCGTTTAACATCCAGCAAACTCAGAGAGTTTATCATTTTAAAAAATGCAGCAGAATAACCAGTGAGTACATCCAAAAAACGCTGTTCTCTCCCAAAGCAAGGTAGGAAGTCCAGATGTCCAAGCACTATCCAGTTCTAATAGTGTCAGGGATTGAGGGTGAGAGGAAAGATTCTCCCATTCCTCTAATTGGTATAGTTTTCTGGATCTAGGAAGAATCCCAATGAGATCATCTTTTGGGTTGCCTGCCAGCTGAAAAAGCCTATGATTTTGTAGTCTTCTTTTCCTGCAGCTTACTGTGGCCCTAGAGTAGTTAGATGTGTTACTTGAATGCATCCTCTTTAACTGTTCTACAGGGTAAATTTGGATGGAACTGGAAGAATACAGATAAGGAATCCAACAAGGAAAGAACAAGGAATATATGAATGTTCTGTAGCTAATCATCTCGGTTCAGATGTGGAAAGTTCTTCTGTGCTGTATGCAGGTAATGCCAGTGGTTCAAATTTAGAATCTCTGGTTTTGTTTTTAGCATTAAACTCTATAGCAGTGGGTCTCAAATTTGAGGGTTTATCAGTGTCATCTGGAGGGCTTGTTCAGATACAGATTGATTGCTGGACCCACCCTCAGTGGTCAGCCTCAGGTCTGGGATAAGTGTGGAAACTGACAAGCTGATGCTTGTGGTCTGAGAACCACATTCCGTAAATGTCTGCTCTAGAGCTCACCTTTGAAGAATTGAGATTAATGAGACAGAGTTTAATTGGCATACTGATATTATAGAAGGAATTAAGAAATCTTCTACTTTAAGACTCCTACTGAGATTTGAAGGAAGGTCCAGAGAAGGAAGAGTTTGCCCAAGCACACATCACACATGACCTTTCTCCAATACAGCTTTTGTATTTCAGTAGAAAAACCCAAGATATTCATATTAAGCTACAACACTAGTTTTTTTTAATTATCTTTTTTTTTAATTATCTTGAAGCCGAGTCTCATTAACTAGCTAAGTTGTCTAGGCTAAACTTAAACTTGGACTACTTCTGCCTCACACTCAAGAGTTCTGAGGAATTATGCTTAATTTTCATTGTAAAACCAGAATATCCTCAGTCTAAATATGATTGTTACAGTGCACTTTTTAAATGCATCCAACCACTCATCCATCCAGCAACTATGTCCATTTATTTATCCAACCATTCATCCATCATATCTCCATCCATCCATCCATTGAACAATTCAACTATCTGATCATCTATCCATCCCTCTCTTCCTCTCTCCTTCCATTAATCCATCCATCCCCCTACCTATCTGTTCATCTGTCCAGCCAGCCAGCTAGCCATCTGTTCATCCATTTATGCATTCATCTAAACCACTGCACACTCCACCTATGTACATACACGTCCCCATGGTACACCACAAGGGATACAGGGAGAACCAGCCCTCTGCCTTGGATCCCTTAGAGTTCAATATAGTTTACCAAATGCAGCACAGCTTATCAAAGAGCAAAAGGCTGAACCTAACATAGTTTCCTGCTCCCTTTGAATTAAGAGGCACCTGTCATCTTGTCTATTGAAAGAAATATCACCAAACCAGAGCACAACCATCTGTCTGTTGTGGTGGGAGGCATTGTGGAGGCAGCCATTGGAGCGAATGTGACAATCTGGTGTCCTGTTAAAGGTAAGTGAAATCATTCCCAGTGAGAGGGAGTGTGACCAGCCAATTACCTAGGGATGACTTCTGGCATGTTATTCCAGATCTCTTCTGATAAGCCTAAAACCCTGATTTTCAGCACAGGATCAATGGATATGACTTTCAAGCCTGAGCTTGTGAGCCAGTGTATACAACAGAGTGAAAATTCAATTGTTTCTGGTGTGACAGTGATTGCAAGACCAGAACATACTGTCTCTTGTGCAGGTCTATAGCAGAGGACAGCTTTTCCTCCAATGCTTGCTTGGCAAATGTGGAATTAGAGAGAGAAGACTGATTAGAAACATAGATGTGTCTTCCATCTAGACAAAGACAATGTTCAGCAAAGCCAAGTCTGGACAGGATTGTCAGAGTTATCTGTGTAAGCCTGTCCTGGACTCTCCTTGGTGGCCACCACTACTGTGGCTCTTTCTGCTGTATTTATAGCTGCAGACAAACTTCCTTTCTGACAAAAGAAACAGCTCTTCCCGGCTAACTTGCCTTACCCAGGACTGCACTGTGTCTTTAAGCTACAGTCTTACTCTGGGCCCAGGCTTCCCCAAAGTGCAGGTAAACATTACATGCTGCACATGTGTAAATTTTATAGTAGCAGGAAGGGATGGGGGTGAGGAGGTTGTGTGAATAGCTTTGTATCAATTCCTTAAAGAGACTTGGGGCCTCAAAATTGAGATCTACTCTTTTAAAGCAACTTTGTATATACTCTGGCTTTACTGGGAATTGACTTAACTCCCTGAACAGCTGTATTTCCCTAATTTCCAAATTCTAATGAGAGGTCTGTAGCTGCAACCACTTCAGATGACTTATGTCTGGGCTGTGGCCCAGAAGCCCAGGGTGGCAGGCATGGTGCAGGGAAAGTGCCTGTCCTGTCCCGTGGGGATCTGAGGTGAGGTACTGCTCCCCATCCCTGTGATAGTCACTGTATTGCACTCTGTTTCCAGAGGTGCAGCTTTGTGTTACCGGCAGTAGGAACTTGCTGACCCCCACGATGTTACTTCTCACCATCCCATCAGTGTTTGGCCTGTGCAGACCTTGAAAAATCTCTCAACCTCCACTGACTCTGCCCACAAATATGTGAGTTTTCTGGCAAAACACACACCTACCCTTATAGAGCAAAGCAGCCTCCTTGGGCCACAGTGAGAAGAGCAACAGGCGGCTTTACTAATGTCAGCTTATAGGCGCCAAGTTTCTACAGCCGCCCACCTGCAGATTCTGAAAAATAAATCTGACTTCTAGCTAGAGAAACTGCAAGTTTTGACACTAGATGTTTCACTTCCCTGATCATTTAAATCAGGCTTCTAGGTAGGTGAGCCATTGAGAAGATCTTGGCGTACTACTTGCTAACCTAAGTCAGAGACTAGATTTGTTGGGAACTGTTTTGTGACAAAGGCTCCAGCAGAGGCCATTAAGCTGATCTCAGGATTCTTCTCTGCTTCAGGCCCAGGGGAGCTGTCTGTCCCCCTCCCCACTGTGCCCTGTGGAGACCCCACGAGCTTATCAGTTCTTTCCTTCTCAAAATAAGCCTGCCTCTAAGGCACCACAATCTTCTTGAGTTATGTCCATTTTAAACAAACCCCGAGTGAACTTTGTGTTTTCTTGTGGGCAGAAACCACAGCCAGCTTAGCTTTTTATGGGGATTTGTCTTTTTAAAGACAAATGGTGAAGCTGTTGAGTATCAGAAACTCCAGTTTTATGGACAGTTCTGTCGCTAATGAGTGTGTAACCAGAGGTGAGTCATGTCTCTCACTCATCTGAAACAGGAAATACACTATAGTGGTGAAAGAAAGGTCTTTGCGATCATCTAATCCAGCCTTTCATTTTTGTGCATGAGTACATGATGGCATAGTTTACAGAATCAAACACTGCTCAATAAATTACATTTGCATATTGCAAATTGGGCTCTCTGTAAATCAGTGGCAATCCTATTTTAAACAATCATTTTTCAGGTGCTCTCAAAATATTTTCCACTGATGATAATAAACTCATTTGTGCAGATTCCATAGCACATATTCAGAACTTCTGGACAAATTCATAATTCTTTGTTACAGCCAAACGATAGAGACACCCATTGTCATTGTACCTACTCTTAGGGATAACTCTCATGCTATTAAATTACACAATGTGAAAATCCGTGCATCTGTAAAGGTTGGAAGTGCTTAGATGCAAGAGTTATGTGTCTTCCTGGTTAAAAGAGAAGTTTCTTTCTAAAGTTGAGGGGTGACCATGCCCTCATTTGGACCTTCTGGTAAGAAAGAAAGATGCTCTGAGGAAAGTGACCAGTAACCACTGACAGGTGGATGCGTGTCTCACATTAGTGCATGATAAGAGCATTGCTTACCTACGATTTTCTGTCCTGTGTGTCTTCTGTTATTTGTTTCTCGTATTCCGTAAGCTCGTGAGAGACATGTCCAATGCAAACCCCTGTTCCAAGGGATTTTGCTGTAGGTCAGGTTCCTCTTTATTCTCTCTGAAGCTCCCTTGGCTCCCAGCTAGGAATTGACATGAGCTGGGAAAATGGTGAGTCCCAAGTGGAGGACGCTGTCAAAGCCACAAAGGAAGGACCTGGCACCAAAAGCCAAAAAATCTCTTATACACAAGGTGTGCTGGACAAGTGCTGCTCAGAGCAAAGTTAAATCAACTGGAAAGTTGGAGATGTTTTGAAATTAAAACTAAGCTAAATAACAAAGACATCCTACAAGGCTACTTACAAACAGTATACACGTCTGCATGAAGGAACTTCTCTAACTGTGGATGACACTGGGCAGCTGGTGCCTGGAGGCTTATGCAGAGGACAAGCTGACAGTGGACGTAACGCAAATAAGTAAAAGTTTAAGACACCAACCCAAATCTAGTGGCATGTATGATAAGCAGAGTCTCCCCCAAGAATGCAAATTTTTTTTAACACTTGAAAATGTCTGATTTAAATAGATGCTGTGGGTTGAGTCCTCGGAAAGCAGACTCTGAGGTGAAGTGCAGCCTGCAGGACAAATGGACAGAAGGAAGCAAGTGGGGTGGACAAAGGGCAAGTGAGACTGTGGTGCCCCCCCACAGTCTGGCCAGACCCAGGGGAGCTTTGAAGTACATCTGAGCCCTCAGAGTTGCCCCTTGGCAGCCTGCTGTGATGCGTGGTATTTAGAGCTTCATACCTCAGTCCCCACTCGGCACTGGTGGGGCTCCTGGGAAAGGGGATTCTTGCGGAAACTGAGGCCAGCTATGAAGGGACTAAGAAAGAGGCTGCCAGAAGTCATCTTCCTTCTCTGAAGGAGGACTGAGGAGGTCGTCTTCCTTCATGTCTATCTGGAAGGAGATAAAATACGTGGTCATGAGTCAGGTATGGGAGTACTTGCCTGTCACCCTCATCCGTGGGGCGGGGGAAGGAGGATTGCAAATTTGAGCTCAGCCTGTGCAATTTAGCAAAAACCCATCTTAAAACAAATTTTTTAAGGGTTGAGGGCAATGCTGGGAATGTAGCTCAGTGCAAAGGCCCTGGATTCAATGCCCAGCACTGAAAAAAAAATGTAGTTGTGATTATAGATGTAGAAAAGGTATTTGATCAAATTAAACACAAAAGATGTTAAAACCTTTAGCAAACCAGTAACAGAAGGGATCATCTTGACCCTGACATTAAAAAAAAATACTGTTATGCATATACTAATTTTAATGGTGAAACTAAACTATTCCATTAAAATTAGGGAAAAAAAGATGAAATAACCTTTCACTGCATTTGTTCAACACAGCCTTAAATGTACCAGCCAACACAATAAGACAAGACTAGTTTTCAAAGCAAATGGAAGTTTAATAATTAGAAATTTTTCTTTGCATTTATAGAGGGTATAATTGAATTGAAACTCAAAAATATATATAAAAGTTTTAGATCTGTAAATTCAGGGTAGTTCCAATTTTTTTAAAAAAACAACCCTATGGGTGTTCTAGCACTTAATACACTGATCCTCTAATTACTATGAAAGGGCAAGTGACCAACCATTCTGAAGAACAATAAGGTAGCTAAGATTTGCTCTACAAACATAAAGACACTAGAAAGCTATAGCACTGACAACAATATAGCCCTGCCCGGGGACACACAGATAAATGGAATAGAGCAGAGACCTCAGAGCAGATTCAAGCATGTGTGGAAAGTCACAAGTTAATAGCAATAGAATTAAAAATCAATAGACAAACTATCGAGTAAATGGTGATGGGATAATTGGTAATAAATAAATAAATAAGTGAAGGTTCCTACCAAAAATAAATTCTGGACTAGAGGGTATAGCTCAGTGGTTAAATGCTTGCCTGCCATACACAGACCCTAGTTTCAGTTCCTCACACCGCAAAAATAAAAAATTCTATCTAGATTGAATGCTTAAATTATAGAATGCATACAAATTTTATGGCAATATATTTCCTGATGACTTTTGTATAAGTAAATCACAAGCAGATAAATTATAAAATAAAATATTAGACAAAGATAATCGTCCACGTCTGTGAATATAGCAGAACTGCTACTGAGTCTTGTTTACTTGTAAAGAATGGATTTTATGATACATGAATTGTTGCTAAGTGTGAGAGCTGAGACGTCCCCCGAAGGCCTCACGTATTTGGAGCTGCGGATGGAGAAGGTGACTGGATTGCAGAAGGGCTGTGGCTCACTTGCTGTTAGGAGGTGGAGTCTGGCTGGAAGCAGGTCCCTGGGAGTTTGACGTGGAAAGGTGCTTCTCTCTCCCTGGCTCCTCCCTTCTCTGGCAGTTTTCTGGCTGCCTGGCAAGAGCCCTTCCCCCACTGCCTGCTGTCTCCTCTTGCCATAATGTGTCTGCCCTGGAATCAGAAAACATGCACCCAAATAAATCTCTCCTACTTGAAACTGTGGGTGTCAGGTATTGTGCCTCAGCGACAAGAAAAGTGACTAACAGTATATGGTTACAAAAGTTGAGAGGTTTCGCTGTGTTAGAAGTTTAAAACAGAGCCAACGAACTTTCTGGCAGAAAATATTAATATACAATAGCCAGGATATATAAACACTTTGTATGAATCAATGTAAGTAACAAACCACCAATTTAAAAAAACTGAGCAAGGATATGAACAGGCAACTTTCTCAGAAAGTGAAACCCAGTGTCCAGTAAGCATATGAAAGTGTCCCCCTTCTCACTGGTACAGAAGTTAAATAGCAGTGACAGTCTATTTCACTCTTACTAGGCTGGAAAATCTTAGAGAGCTTGATACTACCAAGGGTTGGTAAGAACATGGGGAAACTGAATCTCACGTGCTGCTGGCCGCATTGTGTATTGATCGATAGAATCAATTTGGAGGACAACTTTGTAAAATCTGATCTAGCCAGATATGCTTAAAACTAGTAGTTCCACCTGTATAACTAACCCTTGCAAGCAAAGAAAAGGTTAGAAGAATGTGCCCTGAAACACTGTTTGTGGAAGCAGAGGGGGAAGGATGCGTACCAGTGCTGGAATTATTGGTGCTCTGTGAGCGCAAAGGATGACCGATCTTCAGCTGTGGCTATAACACTTTGTTGCTCACAGAGCAGCATACAGGATATAGAGAAAGACTAGATGTGCAGTCATTCTGGGTTGCAGATGTGGTTACCCATGTTGTTTGGTTTGCTTCCCTGCCCTGCCTTCACCTTCCTGTGTGGCCTTAGACCTCCATCACAAACTCTTCTTGGCCCTTAGTTTTCTGTACAGAATAAAACATTGGCATAGGGTGGTTGGAAAGAAACTTCTAGTCCTGAAATTCTTTCCTATACCTTGAGTCCTTTTCATAAATCTATGAAAATAAACATAGGAAAAGCACTTCACCAAGATACCTGGTCAGTCAGGATTTGGCACTAAATACCAAGAGTCCTCACCTAATATTGAGAAATAAATCTACGAAAAATAAAACTTCTCAAATTACAGTATTTTTACAAAGGAGTTACTAGGAGCTAGAATATCATCCCTTGAAAAACCCAATTACCGATATTATGACTTGAAAACTATAGCTGTAATAAAAAGAAAAAAAAAGTGAGGATCTGTAATTCAGTGAAATAAGAATTTTATACATTTGTAAAAGTCTTTCACTTACTTAAAAGCTGTTTAAGGCAAAATAACTAGAAGAAAGTAAGCATAAGAAGTGGCTTAAGGAGATGTCCTGTGTCACATCTTAGGTCTGTCCTCCGACCTCAGAGCAAACAGCTTCTCTGGATGTCCAGCCACAGTCCTGTGTCCAGCAGCCTGGATCAGGTTCCATCTTCCCCCTCCCCAGTGATGAAGAAAAATAAGGAAAGAGATTTCCCGTGAGATAACTTGGTAAGATCTGGTTGGAATATAATATGGGAAGTTCAGTATGGAGGAAACTTAGAAATCTATGAGTCTAGTCCTCAAATTTTACGAACTTGACACAGAGGAGAGACTCGACCAAAGTTACTGTCTCCAGTTACTGGAGAACTGTGCCATGGTGTGAGTTCTAGGGTACCAACCAAGTGCACTGAGAGGGGCCAGCCCAGGTTCTACCCCTGTGGTCATCAGGCTCCCAGTGGCAGAGGCCATACCTGGACGTGTGTCCCACCATCACTGGCAAACTACAGCATCTGTCCAGGCGGGCTGAGGTCAGAGTCCAGCCACTGCCTCTGATGTGCTGTTTCTGTCCCAGACTCCTCTCTCTTTGTGTGTTCTTGTCTCCTTATAATGAACAACACATCACATCATGAAATATTTGGAAGGCATAGCAGTTATGAGGCAAAAAACACCCAATATCCTTTCACAAAGACAACCATTATTTTCACTTCGTGATATTCTGGTAACCTTTCCTCTACATTTATGACATAAAATTTTCCATTTAAAAAAAATTGTGAATATCATTTAATGCCTACACCAACGTATCATTACATAGACATAACAAAATGAAACCATTCCTTTAATTTCAGAAACTTAAACTATTTGTATTTCTTTACAGTTTTATGCCTATAGTCCTTTGTATCATTGGAATTAATTTTACTTTATTTTTTTTTTTTTGGCGGTACTGGGGATCGAACTCAGGACCCTGCACTTGCTAGGCAGGCGCTTGTTCCACTGAGCTCTATCCCCAGCCCCTGGAATTAATTTTAAAAACAGGTGGACAGAATTGAAACTACTAGATCATAGGGCACTCAGTATTTTTGTAATTTTACAGGGCATTGAAATGTCTATAACACTAAATGCATTATTACCACATTGCTTAGAAGGTCTCCACCTACCACTGTGTAGGTTTAAGCTGTATACCCTGCTGTCTTTTTGTTACCCATTGATAAGAGAGGATGAGAAAAAATGTCATAGGTAAAAATTATGTAATTTACCACCCACAGTGCTTGTACAAACACGTGGTGGGAAACATGGGTGTCACTGGATCCAAGTGGGACACTTGGGGTCCAAGCAGCGAGACAGCCAGGGAAAGCCTTTTCTTCTGAGAGAAAGAGGCCAGTTTCAGAAGAGGCATTTTATAAAATTTAAAAGAATTTCTACACTCGCACTGTGGAATATACTTAAGAATTTTGTGGATGTCTAGTTGCATTATTAGCTTTTATTAAAACAGGGTTTAATAACATCCCTTTCATAAAAGGATCCTGAGAAAATATTTGTAGGGCCACAGTATGATTAAATTCCTAAACATAGTCTCATCCTTGACAATTATTTTCACCCATGGACTATTGGTCTTTTTTTAAATTTTAAGTTTATTGGTACAATTTAGTTATGCAGAATGGCCACATTCATTACAGGGAATTTGTATCTGTACGCGATATATCTTGTTTCCTCCTTTTTTCCCCCTTCCTGTCGCTCCTTTTCAAACCACCTCCCTTACCTGTTCACAAAGCTCGGTTTTTATTTTATCCTTCTTTTCTCATTTTTTCTTTCCCTTCCTTCCTTCCTTTCCCCTCCCCCTCCCTAATTCTCTTTTCTTTTCAATCAGTTTCTTCCTATTTCACAATTGTACACTTATGATCTTATTTACATTTTGCTTCTCACACCAGAGAGATAATGCAATATTTATACATGTGTGTCCAATTTACTTCACTTATGATTATGGTTTCTATTATAGAGTGTGGAATTTAATGGTAGTGATTCTCAAATGTCTTTGAGTCATAAATCCCTTTGATTGACAGAGAGAGAGAGAGAGAGAGAGAGAGAGAGAGACCATCTCGCCCCAAAATAAATGTACTTACAAACTTTTGCATGTAATTTTCAAAAGAGTTAAGAAAATCTGAAGATTATCAGATTATTATTGCTTATTATTACTGCTTCTGTTTTATGAGCTGAAAAGTTTGGTCCTTTTGACCATATTCTAAATTAAAACTAAATAATTGTTCCTGGTCTGAGGTTTTTAAAATATGTACTCTTCTGTACTATGGTTATCACTTTTTAAAAGCATTTACCTTCTTGAAATAGCTAAAATTGTGGAGGGGGAAAGTATATTTTGGATGTCTTTCTCTGTTCCCAAAGCAACCCTCCTAGCTTTTCCTGCTTCTGTGTACTATACAGAAATCTTCCCTCCCCGCTCCTCTCGGAACACTCCATTCAGTCCGTCACTCAGAGGTGGTTGGAAACTCCATCCATCTTTCTACTCATCCAGTGGGCATCCAACAGGCATCCAGTGAGCCAGACCTGGTTTGTGGTGTGCAGAGGTACATACGATCTGGTTTCTGCAGCTATGTAGACAAGGGCCTGGGAGATGATGTCATAAATGCAGAGAAGTGTTTATAAATATAAAGAGTTAGAGAAGGCTTCTACCAAAGAGTTAGTGAAAGTTTATGGAAGAGATAAACTGCAATTAGGCCATTTGTAACAAAAAGAAAGGACACTTTAACCAAAGCAGTATCTTTAATCAAAGCAGAAACTCAGGAGGGCCTGGCTTATTTACAGAACCATAAGCAGATCCATGTGGCTTGAAACACAAGACGTGAGAGGGAATGGGCAGAGGTGGGTTTGGAAGTGTAAGTTGGGACCAGATTGCAAAGAACTTTTAGTGGCTTCCTTCTGTTGGTAGTGAGGAGACAAGAAAAGTTTCAATTAGGGTAATCACGGGATCCCAACTGTGTTTTAGAAAGAGCATTTTGTCTTTGATATAGACAAAAAATTAGAGGGGAAAGAATTTCCGAAAACTATAAATTGAAATTAACCAAGTTTGATTTGTCGGTCACTGATTGAATTGTTGGGTGTAAAATCTTCTAGTCACTCCAGATATTGAATTAAGATCCTATGCCTCTGACTTATCAGAGCAGATATGTTTGATCTGTAGCAGTGCATGTGTCATTAACTGAGGAGCTGGGACACAAGTGTCGCCAGTGTAGGGCTGGAGTGTTGGCACATTGAGCCTGAGGCTAGCGTGTGAGCAGCTGTGTTGCAAAGACCAAAGCATATGTGATAAGTGAAGAGCCACTGAAAAACCATTAAAACTCACCCAAAACAATAGACTTGAGCACCTAATATATGGCAGCTTTCACAGCCTGTGCTAGGGGTAGCATCTTGCTTTGCTTAGGAGGAAATGGGCTCAGATACATGGAAGCACTTTGCCCCCTCACTTCTATCACCTGATCAGCTGGCAGCTAAGATGTAACCCCAAGTCTGCCAGGAAAGAAGGAATTACCAGGATTGAGGTGTTGGAGGTCCAGCTAGAGAAAGTGGCAAGGAAGAGGTCTGAGGCAGAACCTAGATACCCTGTGACTTGGGGACAGAGTGTCAGAGGCTCAGCCAGGTCCCAAAATCAGCTGGAGAACTGTGCCATGGTGTGAGTTCTAGGGTACCAACCAAGTGCACTGAGAGGGGCCAGCCCAGGTTCTACCCCTGTGGTCATCAGGCTCCCAGTGGCAGAGGCCATACCTGGACGTGTGTCCCACCATTACTGGCAAACTACAGCATCTGTCCACATCCTCACACAACCATTGGTACACTTGCTCCGAAACTCTTTGTACTCATATTTGAGTTATGGATTTAGCATAGATATATTGAAGAGACTAATTTCTAAAACAGTTGTTTATTAT
>PVLD010023540.1:0-27095 GCA_004027595.1 Dinomys branickii | reverse complement strand
TCCAGTGCAAATTTCCTACTATCTTCTCTATAATTTGGTATTTCCTTTAATGTTTTTGTGTTAACTAATGTGAAGATAACTATGTAATACAACATCCAGTGCTAATTCCCTACTATATTCTGTATAACTTTGTATTTTCTGTATTGTTTATGGCTTTTCTGGTTCATATGTCTCCATTCTTTTGTCTTTAAAATAAAATAAAATTTAAAAAAGAAGTTTTCACTCTCAGTGTTCTGTGTCACATCATTATTTTTCTTTACTTTTGTGATTGTTTTGCTTTGGATGTGGCTTAAATGTCCTCCGAGGATCCATTATGATTGAAGGGTTGGTCTGAGGGGTGGCACTATCAAGAGATGGAAACTCTAAGAAATGGAGCCTAGGGAGAGGGACTTAGTTCAGGGGACACATGCTCGGAGGGGATTGTGGGATGTCAGCCTCTCTTTACTTCCTGGTTTGAGATATGACTGCTATGACTCAAGCTCCCTTGCCACTCGCCATTTGCCATGAAGTCTTCACCAGAACTCAGTTGATACTAGCTCTGCTCTTGAACCTCCAAAATGGTGAGCTAAAAAACGTTTCTCTTTGTAAAGTTCGCTGTCTTAGGTATTTTGTATAACGATGCAAAGCTGACTATAGTCATTCTCTCTCTTTTTTTTTTTTGCAGTACTGGGGATTGAACTCAGGACCCTGTGCTTGCTAGGCAGGCACTTATTCCACTGAGTTATATCCCCAGCCCCTATAGTCATTCTCTTGACAAGTAAACTTTTCTTAATTTTTGTCTATCTTTCTCTCCAGAAAGCAAGCTAACACATATATATCTTCTCTTCTTTATTTCCCTCTTTTCTTTTTTTTTAACCTCCAGACTGCAGCACCTAGGGAGAGCTTAGTGCATTCATTGAACTTAGTAATAAACTGAGTTTTTTATATTGATGAGTATGTTCACTCCTGCTATTAAATGTAAGGATTCACTGGGTTCTTACTGTACCCCAGGAAGGAACAGTATGAGAAAAAAGAAAAAATAGTCAAGAGACCAAAAGTTGGGGTCAGATGGAGGTCCTCTCTTTCTTGAATGGAGGTGGGGAACTGCCCAAGAACAGTAGAGTGTTTATTTTATACCCTCAAGAGGTTGATTAATTTCAGCCTCTCTGCCCAGAAATCACTTGAGAAGCTACAATGGCTTGTTTACATGCTTTGAGGAGCTTCTGTGTTCTCAGGCTAGTTCACTCTGCACACGTAATTACTTTCCAGCTTCAGCCACTCCAAACAATTAAATGGTAAAATACACCATTTCAATTTGTCTTTTAAAAAATATTGAAAATAATGTGAAAAGCTGTTACTTCTCTAAAAGTCTGTAGATTGCAGGCTTTAAATTGCTGGATGAAATGTCCTTGGAAGTTCTCATCTGCTTTTGAAACTCCACAATTCAGTGGTTTCCTTCGTGAAGCTGACTAGAAAGGTTTGGGAAAGTCTGTGCACTAAATAGTGTCCTGGCCCACTAGAGCAATAATTAAGGCACAGAGATGCACTGGTGCCACTTGTTAACACATATCCAACCTTAGGCTGAGCAGCCCCAAACCAGATGACAGAGCATAACTGTATTCATGATAGAGAGACCTCTGTGGTGGATGGCAAAGGCTTAAATATTGTTAAGTTATAGCTTTTTCATTCAGTTAACATTTGGGTTGGAGGAATGGAAGGCTGTATCATGTATGATGAAAGATGCTTGTACCTATGGGTTTATGAAAATAAATATTAAGGGAGCACCAAGATGGTGAAGTGGTAAGCAGCAGAGAAAGAGCCTCTCTGAGTTGCCATCCAGATGCTGGAACTTAGCCATGTGAGAAGACAAGAAGGAGGGAAGTGGGTCCTCTGCACATAGGAAGGATCTGAGACACACACTGGAGCCCACAGAGTGAAGAAAGAAATTGCAATAAAGAAGGAGGTAGCCAACAGCACCTTCTCCCTGAGATGGGACGCACTGTGCAAGGGGAGAGATTCAAACCTCTGGACACATGTTGATGGCTGGGAACCTGAGGCCTCCACAAAGAGACAGAGCAGTGGAGGGGAACAGTGGACATGAAGGACTGCACCAGCTGGTGCAGAGTGCTGAGGGCTCAGTCATCCTGCACAAGAGATCAATAGGCTGGAAGTCATCTTGGAGAGGGGCCAGCTGAGCTCATAACTCACAGCAGCTGCTGGGTCCATCTAGCTGCTCCCAGTGGGCTCAGACCCACAGAAGGTGCACTGATGGCTACAGGCTGGATGAGTCTGGTCTCAGCCAGAAGGTGCAGGCTTGTTGAAATTTTCCACTACCCTGCCGAAAAGCTACTACTGGCTTGCTGGGATAAATCAAAATGGGTTGAGACTCTGTCTCCACGTGTTGTCTACCAGTGACAGCAGAGACCAAACTGAAAGCAGACTTTTTTCTTTCTCTTTTGTTTTTTGTTGTGGTGGTGGTTTTGTTTTTGTGTTTTGTTTTGTTTTTTTCTCCTTCATTGTTTAATCTGGTTTTAATATGGGTGTAACATGGTTTCTAGCTTCTTTGTGGTTGTGCTTTTGCTCTGTTCTTTTTATTTCTTCCTTCTCTCTTTACCTCCAGTCTTATGCATCAGGTTGCCAAACTTAGCAGGATCCCCCTTGGTCCTTCAGCCTACTTCTAAGCTCTTCCTCTTCTTCCACTTCTCTATTTTCTCCCTAACCCACTGTAATTTTAACCCCTGAAGGGCAAAACTGACATATTAAGAACTTGTGTACTGTTTTAGAAGTTGTTACATAACCACAAATCTACTTCATTTGATTAATGGTGGCAAAGTAATGGTTACCTCAGTTTGCCCTTTTCTAGGCTGTGTTTAATGCTACTGTCATTGCTGATGGTACCACCATTGCCAACAGTGGCATAATTGTTCTAAACAGCTGTTCTTCCTAATATTCCAAGACTGAGATTAACTAAGGGTGACAGAAAATATTGTGGCACAGTGCCAAAGAACCAGGGGCTGGGCAAAACAGGCAGCAACTTCTCATCCCCAACAAATTGAAGACATAGGATCTTGCAACAGATTCAAAACCCCAAAACCAGTTATGCCTGGAAGATACTTCAGACAAGTATAGTCATTTCCTAAGGTTTCTTTTTTTTTTTTGGCGGTACTGGGGATCGAGCTCAGGACCCTGCGCTTGCTAGGCAGGCACTTATTCCACTGAGCTATATCCCCAGCCCTTCCTAAGTTTTCTAAATACTAGCAGGAAAGCAGATCATTACAGGCAATTTACAAGCATAATCCCAGGAATTAAACTAAAAAAAGAGAAAGAAAATGAGAAGATACTTAAACAAGATGTGACTTCAGACATCCAGTTCACCAAAGGCAAAACCAGTGTGCAGTGAAGTGGGACAATTCAAAAACCACCCACCTGGTCTCTCTGATGTGGTAACAACAAAGCAATTGAATGAGGCTCTACAAAAACTCAAATCAGAAATAATCTCTCAGAGTACTGCAGAGATGGCGTCCACACTGAAAAATCATGCCTAGTGACTCTAGGGCAGATACAGACCAAAACATAGAGGAGCTTAAGAAAATTTTGGAAGCCATGAATGCTCAGCATAGGAAAGAAATGGAATCCATAAGGCAGATTCAAGCAGGTATCCAGGAGAATAAAAATTCCATTGAGAGTATCCACAGCAGATTAAGCCAATGTGAGGACAAGATCTCAGATATAAAAGACATGCTTGTGGTTAGCAATCCTGAACAGAAAGATTTCTTAAAAATAGCAAGGACCATGAGAAATCAATCCAACAGCTGCTAGATGAGGCAGAAAAGAATGACCTAAGATGATTGGAGTCAATGAAAAAGCAGGAGACAGCACAAGTGTTATAAAAAAAACTGTTCACAGAAGTCATGGCAGAAAATTTCCTTGGTAGGGAAAAAGACTTTGACATACAGATAAGTGAGGCACATAGAAATTAATATTATAGGACTTTAAGAATGTTTTGAAATGCCATGTATACTGCTGTAAAAAGAAGAAAGGGCCAGGTAGGGAAGAGAAAAAATCTGTGTTTTGTTGCCATTTTCATGGAAGCCTCTGCTAATGCTATAGGATGCTTTGGAACTGGGAACAGGCCCTCAGATTTGTCCCAAACAGAGAGGATCCAAGCTTTGGGATCTTACCATCAGTCAGACATTGGTCACCAATAATCCCCAAAGTCTTGGGTGCAGCAGTGTCCTGGCTAGGAACAAGTCCGTTGAAAGGCACAGCTGTGTACCCTCAGCAGCTGGAGAATGGCTGCCTATGCCTAAAGAGGAACCCAGAAGCGCCATCATGTTGTCTTCAATTAACATATGATACTGGTGCCATATTCTAGTATACTTGATTTTACAGAACAGAACAATTAAGACTGTGTTGCATTCAGCAAAAGACAAATTAACCTACAAATAACAATGACCTGGTCATTTGCTAGATTAGATTTTCTGATGGAGCAGCCACCCCCTTCTGTGAGATTTCCAAATAGAAGAAGATTTCCAAACCCGTCTCTGTCTCTTTGTCTCCAACCTTCCCCATCCTCTTTCCTTCTTTCTCCCTCCTATTTATTGGTTTGATTCCTGAGCTAAGCTGTCACCGGCAGCCTGAGGGGTGCGAGGCTGGTCCTTTCCACCATGCCCTAGAGAAGGAGCATGAGGGGCAAGGAGGGATGGTGCTTGGACCTCTAAGTGAGGAAGGGTGAGTTTTGCAGGGATGGGAGGGTGGGGAGGAGCAGAGGAGGCCTCTTTCTGAGTCAGACCCATTTTCTGACTAGAGCTATGCATGTAATAACTGTTCGAGGTGGAGTGGATGGCCAACAGACTTCTGAGCAAACAGAATCAGAAACGGAAGTGGGTCTCACCCAAAGTTCTTTAGCATAGAAAGGAAGAAGTTGTGACCTCGCAGACATGTTTCCATGAGCAAACCCCGGCAGAGGAAGCTGGTCCTGGGTCGCTTCTGTTTTCTTTTGCAGTAGTGAGTCAGCCTGAAGAACCAAACTGACACGGAAATACAGAATGTCCCGGGCTGGTGGGGACTGGGAGGGCCTTGGTCTGCTGTGCCTGTTTCCCAGACCTCTTGGGAAACTTGGTCCCTTTGCTCCTTTAACTCATTGCCTAGAGATTCATGGATTATAAAGGAAATTTATTTACAGTTTAAATATTTTCATATGTAAAATAAATCAATCATATAGATTCTAGGTAATAACCACTGCAGAAATATGTTCAATATTTTATTTTAAGGTGAAGTCATCTGTACAACTCCCCTCTTTGATAATTGCCCTTTCTTGAGGCTTTGGGAAAGGTTCAGAAAACCTCTATTTAGATTCATGGAGGCTGGGACTGAGAAACTCCCCAGGTTACAAATGGCGTGAGCCTCCTAGCCTTCCTGCCTGCCTGCCCCCACCTTGTCACTTGGGGAAATGTGACGTCTCCTGAGAATCCATGGGCTCAGAAGACAAGGCAGGGAGAAACTGAGAACAGCGGGACAACTGGGACTATTGAGCCCACAGTTTCGATCCTGTCTGTGGTGGGGCTGGGAGTCAGGGGAGTCAGGGAACTCCGGTTCCCAGGAACGAGGCCGAGGATCAGGCATCACTCAGGGCCTGGCTTGGCTCTGTTCTTGGGGGATGTTACTTTACACATCTCACTGAGTAAGTCTGGGGTGGGACAGTACCAGCGTCTGAGATTACTATGAAGCCTAAGTGAGTTACTGCATGAGGATTAAGCTCCATGGAGACAGGGACGTTGTTTTATTTGTGCTCTGAGCCTAGTGACCACTCCATTGTTCTTGGCTCTCCAATTGTTGCTGAATAAGTGCTGCAGGCAAACTGCTCAGCAAGGACCAGCGTTGCCTGCGCTCCCAGCAGCACAGCTGACGGGACTGTGCCCCAGGTGATGCTGCACCTGCTTCCGCTTCTGTTCCTAGCTGATGCCCACTGAGCACTCGCGTGTGCCCCTCTCATGCGGATGTGTGCAGAAGGACTGCGGGATGGGACGGGACATGGACACTCGATGTTGGTGCCCGGAGCCTGCTGAGGGCTGGGCATACCTGGGCGGGGTGCGGGCTGCCAGATTTCACACAGCAAGTTTCCCGGGATGCCCAACAAGAGGCCTCTAGGTGCTGGGAAAGGGGTGCGTGGGGGAGTTGGGAGGATGCCAAAGACGCAATGTGCCTGGTTTGTTTCAGGAACTTTCCCAGGGTGAGCCCCACACCCAGGAAAGGAAGACGTTCTCTTTCCCGTTTTCTGTATTGTCCTCCTTCCTGAGCATGTCTGTTGTCAAATCACAGAACAGGTCTAGTCCAATTGGTTCTTTTTTTTTTTTTTTTTTTTTTTTTTTTTTTAGTCCAATTGGTTCTACAGCTGAGCCCCAGTTTGGATTCGGTGCGCTCTTGCTAGCAGGAGGAGGATCTGGACCACCACTGGGCACATTGTTTCTATGAGAAATTCATTCTCAATTCCAAACAGATGATTAATGAAGCCCATTCTGTGCCCTGTCTTGGTGAGTTAGGGGAGAGGAAGGCGGCCTCTGGGGTGCTATTTACATGACAAGAGCTTGTGGGTCCCAGAGGGAGAGTGACAATAGACTGCAGCTGCCAGTCAGCCCCAGTGCAGAAACTCTTGAGTAGACTGGAAGTAGCAAATGGAGGCCGAGAAGCTCTATAATATTCCAGGAAGCCTTCCAGCAGGGAAAGAGCCCACGTTGGAGAGAGCCTGTCTGGAGGTTGGCAGCAAGGTGGCTTGAGAGTGACTTTCTGAGTGTTGTCCAGGTTCCCTCCCAGCCAGGCTCCTGAGGGGCCTGTGACAGTCACAGGGAAGGAAGTGCAAGAAACTAGCAGAGAAACTCAGGTGTCAAAGAAACCCAGGGAGCAAAGTCATTCTTTAGGAGCTCAAATTAGTCAGCTTTTCAAGATTATAACAAAATACCCGATACAGCCTACATATGAAGAAAAGACGTTGATGTAGTCACAGTTTTGCAAATTCAAAGTCCAAACAGCATAGTGCAGGCTCTTCGGGAGGGGGAATAGGAGGGGCACATGTAGGAACGGAGAGATACAGCCCAGTACAGGAAATGGAGGGCGTGGAGGGTCTGGCTTGCTCCTTTACACAGCAGCTGCCTCCTGAGAACTGGAATGGCATGAACCCGAGAGCACATGCCCAGGGACTGCAGCGCCCTACCGCCTGAAGACTTCCACTTAGGCGCCACCATGTTGCGGTAGCACCGCCTGGGGGACCAAGCCTTCACCGAATGAACCTTTGGAAGGACACAAACCATATGCAAAAGTAGTAGGACTGCACTGAGGTTTTATCATGCTGGTGCGAGGGGCCTCTCAGCCGTCAGGGAGCAGTGGCCACGGCTACGTTGAAACTAGGGAAAGGGAAAAGAATGACCAGATCACCCCTTCGGCAGCCAAGGACTGAACTGGCCACCTGGAGAGAAGCCCAGGAGAAGAAAGCTGTCCCCAGCCTCCTCACTGCCAGGAGGACCCATCGTCCCACCCCACCACACCCCACTGGGACCTCAGCTGGTATCACGTGGGGACTGGAGGGCTGCTCTTATAGAGAGACTTCCGCCACACAGGGCCTTTGAAACTTGGAGGTCGCCCTACAGATTCCGCTGGTATCTTCTCTGCTTCCCTGTAATGAGGGAAAGAGAGGAATATGAATTGCTGGCCAGATGCCGACAAACGTTAAAGGAGCCCAGCGTACATAATGTGTAATTGTTTCCAGTGAGCTCCCTGCCTCCTCCCCTTGTTAGCTACAGGAAAGTGATTAACAAACTTTCACCCGAAGGGCAGCCAAATCGCTTCCCGGTGCCCTCTGCCTCGCTCTCGGCCTGCAATAAGAATGCTGGGAGCTGTTGGTAAAGGGTTAGGAAGGAAATCAAGGTGACTTGGGGATTGACCCAATACAGTAGAGCTTCTAACACATTTCTCTGGACTATAAAATATTGCATTGCCTCAGAAAATACTAGGTGCTTATCCCAGTTGTCCCAATAATGAAGGAAGGAGGAGAAATACTGTGCAAGAGAAGTTAAAGGGTAATTAACTGCAACCAGAAACATAACTGCAACCAGACCCTTGTCCCCACCCCTTCTCAGACAGTTGCTCCAGAGTAGCAGCCTGGGTTTACTGCCTGATGTCGCAGCCAAGCACGCAGGCAACTCCACTGAAAGAGCAAAGGCCAAGGAAGTAGAACAAGGCCCATCCTCTCTGCCAGGCACTGGCTGTGGCTCGTGGCCAGGAGCAGGAGAGCTCATGCTCCGCTGTCCCTCTGGTGCTGTTCTCTGGGAAGATCATTTTTGCATCTAAAAGCTGGGATTCCTAATACCTGTCTCCCTCTTGGTAAGAGAAGACAGAATTTAGGGAAACGACAGAAGGTATTGTCAGTTTGGAGAAGCTTCCTACGGGATGGTAGGGCAGGACAGATTCCTCTCCTCACCCATTCTTGGGTTCTGGCTCATACCTCCATAACAGAAGTCCTGTTAATAAGAGAAAAACATGCAAATTAATTCAATGAAAGTTTTGTGTGGAACAAAGACCAAAGCAGTAGAGGACCATGCTTAGGACTGATGCTGCATGAAGAGTAGTGAAATATAACCGGAGAACGCACCTAACGGCCAAGAACTGGGGCAAAATTCCCAAGGCCCATTTGCTCAGTCTTCTCTGTGTTTCCATGTCTTTGGCTCCTTTCCTTCCTCTTGACTGAGGGTCCAGGACCTGCTTCAGGGGAAGATCAGGAAAGCCTTCCTAGATTTTGTGAGTTGCTACAGAGGAGGAAGGGGAAGGGAGAAGGACTTTCCTCCTTCCTCTATTTCCTCTGATGCCATGGTGCCCGAGTTGGGAGTAGTGTTTCCTGATCCCCATGAAAGGGAGGGCTCCATAACCAGTGGAGATATAACCATGTTTTTTACCAAGACAAAGTCAGTTATCCTAAGCTGGAGGGTGGGACTGGGAGCTAGAGAGCCTTGGTGAAGGGCTGGGTGTGGCCGGAATCACACCAGGAATCTTCTGCCAACCCTGGAGGCTGGCAGGGTTTCTTTCTCACCCGTATTGCGAGGGCTGTCATGTGCTATTTGGCGGTAAGTCTGCCTCATCCTGGTCTTGCACCCTCAGATAAACTATAACCCATGTCCGTCTCCAGCCCTGAATCTCATGGCGCTGTCTCCACAGCAAGAGCTTGAAACCCTTGCTTGATGATGATACCTTGACAAAGAAATGTCTGCGTGCTCTGACTGCTCTGAAAGGCGCAGAAGTTTGGAACATGGGTACAGTTCATCTTCAAAGGACTCAGCATGTCTTGTTCATTTACTTCACCACTTAGTCGTTTGTGTTAGGTTTGAGTTGACAGTTGACTAAGGTTTTACTGACTGATGTTTGTCCCTTCCGCCACTGGCAGGGTGGGTTTGTCATCTGGTCCCTCAATACCTGCTCTGGGAGCTGGAGAGCCTTGGTAGAGGGCTGGGTATGGCCTATGAGTGGTGGGGATGGGGGGCTTTCCCCTCATGATCACATCTCAGAAAAGCTATGGATAATGATGCAAAATTCTTTTCTGTAATTATGTTTAGTCAGCCAATTCCCCAAACTCATTGTCACCTCTTATTATAAAGACGTGCTTGCTTCGGAGGCGCCTCCCTGCAGGCCCATCTGCAGGGAGCAGCCAAACAAAGGGAGCAGTGTGGAGGCCTAAGTGATTATTCGGGGGAGAGTGACAGGATATGGAGACTGTAGGGAAAAGCAGCGCACAGCGAGTGGCCTGGCAAGTTTACAGACATGACCCCGCTAAGCCTCCCAACGGCCCCCTGAATACATCCAGGGCGCCTTTGTAGAAACTTTAGCTTTTCATACCTCTTGGTAGCCACGAAAATAGAGCAGCTGAAGTTGATGGACAGAGCTGAGTGGCGCCTATTTTAGCCACGGCAAAGCTTTTGTTCAAGGAGGAGGTAGAAATGTCTGCAGCGGCCTGGGTCCCTGGCTCCGAGTGGAGCTCAGCCATCTCCCTTCCCGGTCTCAAAAGTGCTTTGGCTCCAGCGCAAGGAGGTCAGCTGGAGGAATCAAGCAAAGGTCACACTATTTTTTTTGGCGTCCTTTCTATTTTGTGAGTCATGGTTAGTGGCAGAATTTTTCAATAGATCCCAAAGCATGAAGTGGGGGACTTGAGCATTCCGATTTGCATCTGAATGCCAGTCCTGGGGGGCCAGCACCCAGTTATTCCAAAGGCAGTGCCAAGAGGCCAGTGTGGAGAAAGGCGTTCCCACTGAGGGGCACCTGGGTCTGTTACCAGAGGCTTCGCAAAGCGAGAACACCTCAGTTCCCTGCCCCTTCTGTCTGTTCTTCTCTGGGTTTCCCCTGTGCAAGCAATGACAGCTTCTCCAACTGGCCAACTACACCCACCGATGTCCCTCTTCTGGAAGTATTGGGGACCTGGTCAAGACCCCCAACTGCCTGTATGAGGGGTTTGGGAAATGAAATAAGAAACAGAGACAAATTTAGTAACACATGAAGGGGGGCTGGGAGGTCAGTGCCTCAGGGTGGGCAGAGACAGACACAGTGAGCTGGCCACTGTTTCCCGGGCGTGTGCGGCGCTAGAAGGGGCTGGAGGAAGAGCTGAGGTCAGTGGGAGACTCAGGGTTTGACCTTTCTTTGGGGCAAGGATAATCCTGGGATGACTCAGGAGGGTGGAGATGTCCTTATGCTAAGAAAGATCTTGCCCTGGAGTGTTCTTTAATCTTAGTGCTGTTAGTTTAGGCTTGGTGGGTGGGAGAGGATGACTCATCCCTAAAGAGTTAATAGGAAATCTCACCAGGTTGATACCCTAATCCCAAATTTCCATTTATCCCTTAGGGAAGTATGCAAAGTTAGCCACTGTGAACTTGTGGTCCCCAACAAGGAAAGTGGGCTGATACAGGAAGCTGGAGGTGAAGGAGGGGATTGGGGCAATTTTTCTTTTATATTTTGGAGTATTTTTATCACTTGGCTTTATATTGCATTTATCGCTGATTGGTTGATTGCTTTCTGTGTTATTGTAGGTTATTCTGTGGGTTACTGGGGTCCAGGCCTAGGACCACCAATCTCCTGCTCAGAGGTAAAACGACAGAATGAAACACAGATAAAGCATGTATTTTAGTTACAAGGAGCACCGGGATGGTCCAAGCCCAATAATAGGTTAAGACCATGAGGTATGGTGTCCTTGGCTTTTATTAGGTGCACAGCTTGACTGGGGCGGGCTGGTGAGCTGCAGGAAGCGCTGGGGGCAAACTGCTCTTGCAGTCAAGGTTCACGAATTAAGGAATGGTGCATTTTTGGGAAATGACACAGGAATAGATCATGGTTAACTGGTAACCTGATTGTCTGCTGACTGGATTACTGAGCTAGACAGCATTTGCACGAGTCACATCCTCAGCTGCCATGTTATCGTGCTTTGAGGCACCAGAACTTCACAGGCTGTTTGCTGGCTCTGGCTCTAGCCGTTGGCTTAAAGATGAATCTGTCCCTAAACCAGCTGCGGACCTCGCCACAAGCCATGTAGGCCTAGGACAGACTCTCAGTTTATTTTTATGCCCAATTAATTATTGCTACCTGTATTGCATTAAGCAGGTCCTCAGCAGTTCCCCCTTTTTTTTGAAGCTGAAGCAGCTGCACCAGGGTAAGTCCAGGATGGAGGGGTCTAGACATCGGCTGGCTGGGATTCCTCTATGGCAGACTAAGAACGTAAGCAGAAAGAGGACAACAAGTCCTAAAATACCAGCTTTAAACCAGAAACAAATCTTGAGGGATGTAAACAGGTTGAATTGATCCAGTGTGTCAGCTAATTTAAACCAATCTTGAGTTTGATCAGTGAAATCTTGAGTCTTTTTTTTTATTTTGAAAGAGAAAAAAATTTCAAAACAAGATAATACGAGGGTAACAATGCTTAATACATTGTATATTGTTATCTTTAGTTACTCAGAGTACAAGATATAGACATTTATTTAATTGTACAAACAATATTATCATAAGCCTTTCTTTTCACTGAACTAAGAGAAACGTGGTATAACTATCTTAACTTATATATATATATGTGCTTTTCCCTTCCCTCTTTTCTTCTTTTCCACATCCCAGTTTCTCTTTCCTTTCTTTCCTTTTGAACAATTTCTTCCCATTTTACAATATCTATTGTACATTTTGGATCTTATTTACTCTTTCAGCTTCTCACACTATGGAGACAATACAATGTTTGTACATGTGTGTCTGGTTTATTTCACTTATGAGTATGGTCTCGAGTTGCATCCATTTACCTATAAAAGTCTTTAATTTATCCTTCTTTATGGCTGAGTAGTACTCCATTGTATAAAAAAACCCCACATCTTCTTTATCCATTCCTAAGTTGATGGGCATTTGGGTTGTTTCTAAGATCTAGTTCTTACAAATTGTGTTGCTATAAACATGGGTGCCCATATATTGCTGTGGTATGTTTTTAATTCTTCTGGGAAGATACCCAGAAGGGTATTCAATAGGTCAAATGGGACTGCCAATCCTAGTTTTCACAGTGGTTGCACCAGTCTACACTCCCACCAACAGTAGAGATGTGTTCCTTTTTCCCTACAGCCCCATCAGCATTTGCTATTGGTTGATTTCTTGATAATAGCCATTCTTTCTGGGGTGAGATGGAATCTTAATGTTGCTTTAATTTGCATCTCTCAAATGACCAGTGATGTTGAACTTTTTTTTATATATTTGCTTATTGTTTGTGTTTCTTTATCTTAGAAGTGTATAATCATCTCAGATGCCCATTTTTAGATTGGGTCTTTAAATTTGAGGGGTCTGATTTTTTTTTGAGGCCTTTATATGTTCATGATAGTAATCCTTTACCTGAGAAACAGCTGTCAAACCCTTTTTCTCACATGGTGGGTTGTCTCTTCACTCTATTGGTGGTTTCTCTTGTTGTGCAAAAGTTTTTTAATGATAAGATCCCAGTGGTTGATTCTTTGTGATAGTTCCTGTGTGATTGGGGTTTTATTCATAATGTCTTTGCCTACATCAATTTCTTCAAGAGTTTTACCTATTCTATCTTCCACCAGAGGTTTGTTTTTTTGGTACCAGGAATTGAACTCAGGACCTTGCACTTGCCAAGCAGGTGCTTATGCCACTGAGCTATATCCCTGGCCCTCTTCCACCAGATTTAATGTTTCTGTTTTAATGTTTAGATTTATGATCCATTTCAAGCTTAGTTTAGTGCATAGTGAAAGATAGGGGCCCAATTTTAATCATTGGCATATACAGAGCCAGTTTTCCCAGCACTGTTTATTAAAGAGGGTATCTTCCTTCCAGTGAATGTGTTTGGCACCTTTGTCAAAGATAAAGTGGCTGAGTATGTCTGGAGCTGTTTTTGCATCTTCTAATCTGTTCTATTGATTTTTGGGTCTTTTTTTGTTTTTGCTAGTACCATACTGTTTTTATCACAATAGCTTTATAGTATAATTTCAAGTCAGGGATTGTGATGGCCCCTGCCTTGCCTTTGTTGTCTAGAATTGCCTTTGCTATTCTAGGTCTCCTTTGGTTCCAAATGAATTTTAGGATTGTGTTCTCTAATTCTGAGATATGCTGTTGGAATTTTGATTGGAATTGCATTGTCTGAATAACAGTTTCAGAAGTATGGTCATTTTCACTATATTGGTTCTTCCTACCCAAGGGCAAGAGATAACTTTCCATTTTCTGATGTCCTCTTCAATCTCCTTTTTCAGAGTACTGTAGTTTTCAATGTACAGGTCTTTTACATCTTCCATTAGATGGATTCCTAGGTATTTCACTTTTTTGATGCTGTTAGGAAAGGTGTTGTTTCCCTACTTTCTCTCAATGAGTTTGTTATTCATATACAAGAATGCTATTGATTTTTGAATGTTGACTTTGTATACAGCTATGCTACTAAATTTGCATATTAAATATAGCAGCTTTTATTGGAGTTTTTGGGGTCTTCTATGTGGAGTATCATGTCATCTGCAAATAATCATAATTTAACGTCTTTTCTTATTGGTGTTCGTCTCATTTATTTCCCTTGTCTAATTGCTCTGGCTAAAGTGTCCAACACTATATTGAATAAGAGTGGAGACAGTGGACATCCTTATCTTATTGCTGATTTTAGAATGAAAGCTTTCAGTTTTGTCCATTTAGTGTGCTGTTGGCTGTTTGTTTGTCATAGATGGCTTTTATCAGGTTGAGATCAAGGCTATCAATTCCACTTTTCTGTAGCATTTTTATCATGAATGGATGCTGGACTTTTTCAGCAGCTTTCTGCATTTATTGAGATGATTATATGATTTTTGTCCTTGGCTCTATTAATATGGTATATTACATTTGTGGATTTATATATCCATAGTTGATCATGGTGTATAATGGTAGTTAGTCATGGTGTATAATCTTCTTCATATATACTGCATTCTGTTTGCCTGTATCTTATTGAGGATTTTTGCATCTCTATTCGTTAGAGAGATTGACCTGTAGTTCCCTTTCTTAGTTGGCTGAAGTTGAGCTCACTTTATAGCCCTGTAGTTGGTTTTGGTATCAAGGTAACACTTGCTTAGCAGAATGAATTTGAGAGTATTGCTTCCCTTTCAATATTCATTTCATTAAAGAGTTTGAGAAGTAGTGGTGTTAGGTCTTCTCTAAATTTCCTGTAGAATTTAGTCCTGAACCCTTCTGGGCCTGTGCTCTTTTTTGTTGGTAGGATTTCAATTACATCTTTGGGCTAGGCATGGTGTCACACATTTGTAATCCCAGCATTTGGGAGGCTGAGGCAAGAGGATCATTGTGAGTTTGAGATCAGCCTGGGCTACAAAGTGAGCTCAACTTCAGCCTGAACTACATAGTGAGACCCTGTCTCAAAAAGACAAAAAAATTAATTACATCTTTGATTTTATTTGATATTGGTTTATTTGAGAGTTTTATATTTTCTTGGTTCAGCTTTGGTAGTTCATATGTATCCAGGAATCGTTCCAATTCTTCTGCACTTTCCAGCCCTTTGGGTGTCTGAGGTTGCACCTTGTTTAAGTGTCTTCTCATTTTCTTTTCTTTTGTTTCAGTTTAATTCCTGGGGTGATGCTTGTAAATTGCCTGTAATGATCTGCTTTCCTGCTAGTATTTAGAAACCCTAGGAAATGACTGCTTGTCTGAGGTATCTTCCAGGTGTAACTGGTTTTGGGGTTTTGAATCTTTTGCAAGATCCTATGTCTTCAATTTGTTGGAGATAAGTTACTGCCTGTCTGGCCCTGACCCTGGTTCTTTGGCACTGCGCCGCAGTATTCTCTGTGACCCTTAGTCAGTCTGAGTGTTGGAATGCCAGGAAGAACAGCTGTTTAGAACAATTATGCCACCCATGGTGGTGAAGCATGTTCTCAATGAAACATGGTGGTGGGCATTGAAGACAGACATGCTGAGTCAAGAAATTTAAAACATAAATTGCTAAGTTTAGTGGTACCATCAGCAATGACAGTAGCATTAAACACAGCCTAGAAAATAGCAAACTGAGGTAACCATTACTTTGCCACCTTTAATCATATGAAGTAGATTTGTGGTTATGTAACAACTTCTAAAGCAGTACACAAGTCCTTAATATGTCAGTTTTGCCCTTCAGGGGTAAAATTAAAATGGGTTAGGGAGAAAATAGAGAAGTGGAAGAAGAGGAAGGGATTAGAAGTAGGTTGAAGGACCAAGGGGGATCCTGTTAAGTTTGAGAAACAGAAGACTGTGGGTAAAGAGAGAAGGATGAAATAAAAAGAAGAACAGAACAAAATCACAACCACAAAGAAGCTAGAAACCATGTTACACTCATATTTAAACAAGATCAAATAATGAAGGAGAAAATAAAAACAATGAAAAAACCAAACCAAAACAACAATGAAAAACACAAGAAAGATTGAGGGGAAAAAAAGCCCACTTTCAGGTTTGTCTGTCCTGTCGCTGGCATACATGTGGAAACAGAGTCCCAATCCATGTTGATTTATCACGGCAAGCAGTAGCTTTTTGGCAGGGTAGTGGATAGTCTCAGCAAATCTACACCTTCTGGCTGAGACCAGACTCATGCAGCCTGTAGCCATCAGCTCACCTTCCATGGGCCTGACCCCAGCTGGGAGTCACTAGATTGACCTAGTAGCTGCTGTGAGCTCTGACCTCAGTTGTCCCCTGGCTCCCAGCAATTGCTCTCTTGAATGGGATGACTGAGTCCTCAGTATTTACCACTAGCTCATGCACTTCTTCATGTCCACTTTTTCCTTCCATTGCTGTGTCTCTCCATGGAGACCTCTGGGGTCACCAGCTGCCACTGTGTGTCCACGAGTTTGAATCACTCCTCTTGTGTGGTGAGTCTCATCTCAGTGAGAAAGTGCTGCTGGCTACTGCCTTATTCTTTACTGAAGTTTATCTCTTCACTCTCTCCATGGGCTGAAATTCATGCTTTGGGTCCTTCCTGGTTCCAGGGGACCCACTTCCCTTTTATTGTCTTCCTCCTTGCTATATTCTAGCATCTGAATGGCAACTCTCACAGAGGCTCTTTCTCTGCTGCTTACCACTCCACTAACTTGGTACCTCAATATTGTGTTGAGTCTGGTTTGACAAAGAAAGCACCTCTCTGCAGAGTGTGTCAATATCCAAAGTCATATTTTAGTGGATTGCACCTTCAACATGTTTCTTGATGTGCTCCCATGGGAGGGAGGATTTGTACATGTCAAAGGAGTGACACAGAAATGTTCGATGTTGTAGTGATGCTTAAGACTTTGCTGAAATTTTAAGGTCTGTACTTGGTCCCCTAGTCACAGAACATCAGTTTCTAGCTCACTTATCTGTTTCTGGAATTTCATATCTATATCTGTTCGATACTCCATGTACTATTGGCAGTTTTAGTCTAGTTATTAATGAAATGGACAGTCTGTACAGAATGTATAAGACTCACTGAGGAGACTATTGCACTAGATATGAGAAAAACTAGAGGCAATACCTGTAATTATAAGTTCCACCATGCACTTGGTTTTATGTACCAAATGATCAAGCAAGGTATGGAGTAAAAAAGAGGTGGATAAGTGTTGTCAGTGCTCTGTAGGATTAACAGGCAGCCAAATGCCAGGCATCTGTCCCATAATTATTACTATATTTGAATGGAGCTCTCCAGGCTTAAAACAATGAATCAGAAAACAATTAAGACAAGTGAACGAATGGTTTTGCCATGGCATTGTGCGGAACAAATACATTTAAGGGTTATAGACACATATTCCTGTATTAACCACCTTGTGAAGATTATACAATAGGATATGTTCTCCTTTGTCTGAAACCAATTCAAAATTTACTGCCAGAAAAGGGCAGTCCCAATTTCCATAAAGTGTGCTGCATAGACCTTGTTTTTCCCTTATAAAGAATTTGGGATATTAGAGCATTAAGCCCCAATCTCATCCAATTAATACAGTCAGTGGGCTCAGAAGTTAAGGAGTGCTCTGCTTGGCTTCTCATTTGAGGGGAGCACTAGTATTCTTGTTTATTTTTTCCCAGATACTTCCCTTGAGGTGCCCAGTCTCTGAAGTCAAAACCATATATGGGCTTTTCCCATCCTAGCTTGGCTCGACACACTTCCCAGGGGGATAATGCCCCTTCCTGAAAATATGGTGAGTGAGCCTTAGCTACACAAAGGGGTCATGTGGGCTGATAAGAGTCTGTAGATGGCCCAAGCATTGGGATTGACCCCAAGGTCATCATAATCAAGTTAGAGTCTGTTGATCTCACCCATTTTTGAATCCTAGCTGTAAGGCCAGGGCTTTCCTGGGTATTTACATGAATCACACATAAAGTTGGAGAGATAAAATGCGACATATAATTAACAATGGCCTGTTCATTTCATTTTATTGTGGCATACGGGACTAAGAACATAACTAGTCTGGGATGCATATGGTCATAAACATGATAAATCTCAGGAGGGTGATCTTTGCATGTAACAGGCCACAGAAGAGGTGGATCTGGACCATGGGTCCAAAACTCCATTGCCTGGGCCGGGGGAGTACATACTAAAGCAGCCATGATGGCAAGCATGGCAACCAGGGAGGATTTTGGGGTAGGGGCCGAACCCTGATGCAAAGCCAAGCAGTGAGCTTTGTCTGTCTTCTCCCCTAGGGCTCCCCAGGAGGGTGCTGTCCCTCTGGTGCCTGACCCACGTCTCTTGGTCCTTCTGCCAGTGTCAGGCGAAGGGCACTGGTGGCCCTCAGCCTCATCCCCAGCTGTGTTCCACGGTCCCCTGCAGCAGGGTGGCACCCGTGCTGGTTCTCCATTATCTCAGAAATACAAGCCAACTCTCGGCCCCATGTTATCAGTGTGGCTGGGCCTTTCCACTGACCTGTCTGAAGATTGAGCTGCAGGGCTCAGGGCCTATCGCCTTCGGCTAGAAAGGGAGAAGCATGTTCTCAATGAAACATGGTGGTGGGCATTGAGGACAGATGTGCTGAGTCAAGAAATTTAAAACATAAATTGCTAAGTTTAGTTGCATCTGTGGTGACATCTGGATTGTCTGAATTCCCCCTTTTTGTTTTATTAATTGTTTTAAGGTTAATGAGATCTTTTAATAATTATTTGTCCCTGGGGACTATAGGGAATTTTGGTTATATGGTTAATTCCCCAAAACAGAAAAAACTGTTGAGTGGATTTGCTAGTATAAGTTGGTCCATTATCTGTTTTATGGTCTTAAGCAAAGGATGATAAACAGTGTTGCTGTATACTATGGCCCTTTTTGTCCTTTGCACTGAGAAATGGCATTGTAGTGGGAGTAGTGAGTTAAACTATTATAAATTTATCTGGATATCAAGTACTTTGAAATATAAAGTATAGCCAGGAGACTGTTACTTTTTACCACTGGTGGTTGTTTTGGTATAACAGTTACACAGTTTATAGAGAAATTTGAGCTCAAAAGCCATACATTATATTTTAGCATTTTTGTAACACACTCAAATGTGCATTTTAGTATAGAATTGAGTGACACATATAACATATATATCATATTTGAAGGCTATTTTTTGATTGGTAATCTCCTGTTAATTTAATATATATCTCTTATTTAAGTAGCTGGAGCACAAGAGAAAGGCAGATACCTAAATCTGAAAGAAAAAAATCTGAAAGAAAAACATTATCATTATGAATAAGCCCAGTTTTACCTTTTTTTTTTTTTGGCGGTACTGGGGATCAAACTCAGGTGCCTGTGCTTGCTAGGCAGGTGCTTATTCCACTGAGCTATATCCCCAGCCCCCCACTTTCACTTTTAAGAAGACTTGTACATCTAGAAGTCATGAATGCATTTAATACATCATGAGCATAGCAATAATGAATGGTCATAGCCATATGAAAATGTCTGTTCCTTAACTTTGTACCAAGAACATCTCTTCATTAGAAAATCTTATTGTTTTGAGCTTGGTGGGAAATAGCTTGCACCATCAAGGTCAAATTGTAATCCAATATTTTGACATGCTTTAACATATGCCCCGGTATCAATTAGGTGACCTGGCTGGAATAATAGTTTGTTGGCAGTTGTGATTTGCATGCTCATAAGCCAATTGTAGAACCAAGATGTTATGGTTTTAATATAAGCATGTCTTTGTATCTGGAAACTGGTTTAAGGAAATGTGTCTGATTTCCAAGTTGACAAGGGGTGGAATGTTGTGGTTGATACATTGTGTCAACTTGGGGAATCTAGAGGTTTAGCTGAGTGACTCAGGAGGAAGCTGGGGTGCTTACTTTGTAAACATCCTAAGCCTGTGGAAGAGGAGGGCATGGAGATTATGTGAGAGCTACATGCCCCCTGGGTGGAGGTAGGCTGTTTACAATGTAGGGGAGAAAAGGAGGCTGCTTGCAGCCATTCCTCCCTTTTTGCTTGTGGTTTTTGCTGTGCTCTGCTGCCATGAACGTTTTGCCCTCTGCCATGTGCCATTCTGCCTCAGAATCAGCCAAATATGGACTGAAACCTCCACAAACTGTAAGCTAAGTAAATCTTTCCTTCCTTAATTTTGGGTTGGGTATTTTGTCACAGCAACGAAAGAAAAGTAACCAAGATGCAAGATAACTGCAGTTTGGGTGTTAGAGACTTGTCTTTTTACAGCCTCTTGTAATTGAGCCACAGACAGCATACACGGTTCAATAGGACCTTGTAAGATTTGAGTAAAAGGTTGCATTGGAGATGCATCATCTCGAACTGTTGCCCAGGCTTGGCAGAGAATTTCAGCCAGCTATGTATAAAGAACTGCAGGACAGTGAGCCTGCAAAACTACCCATACCGGGGAACGTATCTAATATAATTTCAGGATTGTCCTATATTATGTTTGATACATTGTGTCAACTTGGGGAGTCTAGAGGTTTGGCTGAGTGACTCAGCAGGAAACCAAAGTGCTTGCTTTGTACACATCCTGAGCCTGTGGCAGAGGAGGGCATGGAGATTGTGTGAGAGCTACACGCCCCCTAGGTGGGGTTAGCCTGTTTACAATGTAAGGGAAGGAGAGAGGCTGCTTGCTACCATTCCTCCCTTTTGCTGGTTGTTTTTGCTGTGCTCTGCTGCCATGAACTGTTGCCCTCTGCCATGTGCCACTCTGCCTCAGAACCAGCCAAGTATGGACTGAAACCTCCACAAACTGTAAGCTAAATAAACCTTTCCTTCCTTAACTTTGGGTGTTGGGTATTTTGTCTCAGCAACGAGAGAAAAGTAACCAAGACATCCTACATATAGTTTTTCTCAGCCTGTTTAATAACCAAGGAGCACATCTGAACTTCAAAATGTAGAAACTGAGCAGGCAACAAACCTGTTTTAGCCAAATGATGCAGCTCAAGGGAACCAACAGGTAAGTCTGCAATACATTTTCTAATAGACCAATGGTGTATGGACTTTGGACTCCATTGTTCACAACACTTTGTCATCTTTTAAAATCTTAAATTGAAAGTCAGACTATACATTAATGCTCTGATCGGGGAGGTTGGGGTCCCTGTTATTTCCGGCAGGGAAACACAGAGGTGTGCCAAAACTTCCTCCCTGGGCTGCAATGTTTTGTAAAACTCTTTGATATCGGGTAGCAGTCACTTTGGCTGGTGACAATGGCACCTCAGGTGGTGGATGCAGTGAGGCAGGAGCCTGTCCTGTCATCCTCCTCCATGTAATTCTTGACCTTGGATTGGCTGGGAGATTTCTTAACTGATAAGGAAGCCACTGCAGTTAAGAAGTGTTCCAATTTGGAAAACAATTCAGCTAGTTTCACTTTCTCTTCAGAAGCTGCATTTTTTGAGTTTTTAGAGCAGCATGAGGTTTAGAGCAGCATGAGTTTAGGCTGTAAGGGCCCAAGAACAGAGCAGACAAGGCTCCCGGAAATAAACATCTTGGAGGAGACAAATTCACCATGCTATAGGGCACGCCTTAATGAGGAGTCTTCAACATGATCCCAATTTTCTAGGTTGACTGTCTCTGCGGGAACCAAGGGCTGAGTTTAACAATATGTTGTAACATTTTGGTCAGACCACTGGTAGGAGCTGTCATCTTAGCTTACTTTTGCAAAGCATCAAGCAGCTGGATACAATGCTGCTCCTCAACTGATAAAACTTGCTCCATTTTTAATCAGTTGAGAACCTGCTCAATTTGGTAATCACTTACCTCACCGATGGAGACCAATATGAAGCAGCTCTGAGCAGGACTTAAGTTAACCAATTGACTTTCCATGTTTACTTGTGAGTCTGTCCAAGGCCTAGGGCCCCCTGTCTGGAGATGGGCAGCAGACTCATAAATAAGTGAACCTCTGTGTGTCACTGGTCCCTACTGAGGCCTGTAATGAAAGATAAAGTTAGGAAGCCTCAAAGGATAAGACAAGGTCACAGCCAAGGACACCTGGCTCCAACCTCAGCTAGATAAAGACTGTAGCCTCAGGAAGCTCACTCCTGGGTGGAGACCTTCCTGGAGTTAATACTGCTCTCCTAAATTAACTTAATACCTTACTTGGAGAAGTCCTTAAGCGGTTCCCACCCTTCTTGAGTATTTCCTCCCTTGTTCTGATAACTAAATAAATATGTGTCATCCAGAGAAGATCTTGGCCTTAGCTTCAAGAAAGTCTCAATATCTGAGCGGGCTTTGATCCTTCTGGAGCCCTGTGATCATTCTGTTTGTCTCTTTTTAGCATTTGCCATCCACTCATTCGGGAGATTGCAGACCTGATCAGTCTGCAGTAACTCAGGGATAATGTTGACATGATACCTCACTCTTTGGGCATCCCTGTTATTTGTCACATGAGGTCCTGTCCTTGTCTCTGCTCTCCAGTGGCCTCCACTCAAGGTAGCTTTCTCTGAGCAGGCTATAATGGGTGATTGGCGCCAGTTTTGGGGGTCCAGGCCTAGGACCACCAATCTCCTGCTCAGAGGTGCAGTGACAGAATGAAACACAGATAAAGTATATATTTTAGTTACAAGGAGCACTGGGATGGTCCAAGCCCAATAATAGGTTAAGACCATGAGGTATGGTGTCCTTGGATTTTATTAGGGGCACAGCTTGACTGGGGCGGGCTGGTGAGCTGCAGGAAGTGCTGGGGGCAAACTGCTCATGCAGTCAAGGTTCATGAATTGAATGGTGCATTTTTGGGAAATGACACAGGAATAGATCATGGTTAACTGGTAACCTGATTGTCTGCTGACTGGATTACTGAACTAGACAGCATTTGCACAAGTCACATCCTTAGCTGCTGTCTTGCTTTGAGGCACCAGAACTTCACAGGCTGTTTGTGATGACTTTGGCTCTGGGTATTGGCTTAAAGATGAATCTGTCCCTAAGCTAGCCGTGGGCCTCGCCACAAGACGTGTAGGCCTAGGACAGACTCTCAATTTATCTTTATGCCAATTTATTAATATTAATTATTGCCTGCCTGTACTGCGTGAAGCTGGTCCTCAGCATGGGTTATCCTAAAGCTAGTGATAGGTGAGTTTAGAAATTTTGGGGTTTGCATCAGGCAGTGCTTGTTCTTTTTTTGTATTTTAATTGTATTTCATAAGAAGCAATAATGGATGTAGGTTGGCCAAACTAGCTTTCCTATGGGAAACGATCTTATTTCAAGACGTGGTAGAGTTTGATCCATTTGGAAGTGATTTCTTAGAGGTGAAAGGAAGGACCACGTGCAGCACGGCGCTGGCTAGGAACCTCGGGGATTTTTTGTTCATCTGGCGCCCCCTCGTGTCCAAACCACAGCACTGGCTTTGCTTACTTTATCCCTGCCCTAGAATTGAGCACCAATATGATCGAGGAGGGGAATCTCACTTGATTTCCATTCATTGCTGCGGCGTTGGGGTGAGGGGTGGGAACAGGGACAGGACTGGCTCCAGCTCTCAAACCACAGCCACGTGGAGGAAGGGCAGTGTCCAGGACTTCCTCAGAGGCGGAGACCAGGTCCCACAGTGAAAAGAGGTTGGAGCGGGTAGTTAAAGACACCAGAACTCAGTTCCCACCTTCAGCCCTGCTCACAGTGCGCCTTTGGACTCCGCACTTAACCTTTCCAAGGAAAGCTCTTCAGTATGGTGGCAGAACAAGAGTATCTCAGGGCTGTGATGAGAAGCCCTTGAGAAGTGCTGTGGCCCCGGGCACCTCTGCCTCTTGTCTGTCCTTACTCCTGTTTGGAACAGCTTCGTGGGCTATGTTCATGAATGTGCAATTTGTGTCCATAAAAATAATATACAAAGATTTTGATGTTTTGGGTTACTTTTTGGTGGGGGGATCAAACTCATGATTTCAGGTTTACCAGGCAAGTGTCTATACCACTGAGCTATATTCCTAGCCCTTGCTTTAATTTTTAAAAGCAATTCACTTTTAATATTTTACTTTGAAATCTGTCATGCAACCACTTCCAGCTCTTTGACAGTTATGAAAAACTGCTGGGGCTGGAGCTGAGCTGCCCCAGACAGCCAGGTGGGGGTGACCCCAAAATGGGGTGCCCTGGAGCCACTGCCACAGAACCTCCAGATAGTGATGACTCCCAATCTGCTGACATACAGCTTCCGGCTTCTGAAAGTCCCAGTGAACTTTCCTACTGACCTGTTCCCAAGTATTATCAAGAGTTTTTCCTAGTAAACCTCAGGTGTTTTTAGTTTCTAGTTTTCTTTTCTTTTCAGTGTACTTAGGGGCAGCTTTTCTACTACAGAAGAATTTGGGTTTATTAGAAAATACTCTTTAGCCTTCTGCTTTTGCTGTGAAAGGATAAAAGAGGAATTATTGGTAGCTTATGTAGCCTTGGTAAATGTGGGCCTGTGTAAAAACGTCAGACATTTTGCAGATTAGGTGCTTTCACTGTAGCCTTTGCTAAAAGAGGAATAAATTTGAATACATGAATAGATAATTCTGACAATTTGCTCTGTGTGTGAAGGAAGGGACAGGAGAGATGGGGACACCCACAATTGTCTAATGAGCCAAAATCAAGTCCGAATTTAGTCATGTGTGTGTATGTGTGTGTGTGTGTGTGTGTGTGTGTGTGTGTGTGCACGCGCGCGTGCGCGCGCCTCACTGCACCTTTCCTGGGTCTCTAGTTTCCTCATCTGTGGAAATGAAGCCTCACTGTGGCACCTGAAGCCTGTGGTCGGTGAGAAGGCAAGTCAGACAATATATATAGCACACATTCGCAAGAAGAGTAGCTGATAAATGATGTCTTAATGATGTCCTTGGTCACACTTTCTCTCTGTGGTGAACTTATTTTGAGTTCATGCTGTACCTTTTGCAAGTGTCCTTGGCAGTTTACAGAAGTACCTAGGCAGTCTTGCTTCACTTCCGGCTGAAATGGAGGAGCGATTGCTGCTTTACCCATGTAGGGCTGAGAGGGAGAAGAGGGTTTATGCTGTTCCGCCAGGGGACATCCCTGCTTCACATCTCTTCTTTTCTCTCGGATGAACAGCTGTTAAGTCAGATCCTTCAGCTCGTTTTCAAAGGCTGTTTCCCTTGCTATCCCAAGCTGCTTTGTCACCCGAGGAAGGGCCAGGACCTCTCTAGTATGTCTTTCCCTTTTCTTATTCCGCAGCCCTGGTCACAGTGTTCAGGGGCCAGGGGGAGGGCTCAAGTTCAAAGTCTGACCACAGTTTTTCCTGTGGTTTCCACCACATTTCATTGCACTGTACCAGAAGAGTGCAAGGGGGAAATAGCTGTGCTGTTACCTAGGAGAAGAGCAATGCTCTCTGCAAGTTCACGGTATCGCAAAGGCCACCCATACCTGACCCAAAGTTACTAACGACTTTGTATGAGGACGCGTCCTTCCATCAAGATGACTGTGGTCTTTTTTTTTTTTAATTATAGTTTTCATAATTCAAAGCTATGTGGAGACCAAGTGGATGGCCTCCTCTGATGAAACATAAAACTTCTCATTGCTGGGGCTTGAGTGTTCTGGGAACACATAGTTGCGGAGGAGCAAGGGCTCTTGGCTGCCCCTGTTGCTGCTACTGCCCCTATGAGGCTTCCCAAAGCAGAGCTGGCTCTGAGCTGCAGGGCCAGTGTGTAACCCACTCTGCCCTTCTTCATAACTATTTTGCACATCTGTTGTGGGAGACTGGATAAGGTAAGCACCATGCGTACAGCTGCCAATTAGGAATCAGTACGCAGCACTGTTACCTGAGAGTTGCCCAGCATTAGGTAGCAGTCACCACTGCCACCCTCATGACCATCGTGATTGCTGCAGCTGTTCAGGGATGAGGGCGTGAGGCTCCGACTTGTCCCTTCTGGTTACTCTGTGGGGTCAGTTTTCCTGATGTGGAACAGAACCCTATTATCAAAATAGCGGAAGTGCAGTTCCTCCTGCCCAAGTCTTGCCTGGTCCTGGATCTGATGGGTAATATGATTCCACTTCCCCAAGATTTTAGGGCTTTTGTTCCCAATTCTTTGCAATTAATTTGTAGTATTTCTTTGGAATTGAGAGGTGGGTGAGAGATCTAAAAGGAGAGATGACCAGGCTGATCCTCCATCTTTAGAGAACACCCTTCTGTCATCAAGCACTGCAGCTAGGGCAACTCACTGAGAAACGGGAACCAACAGAAGTTTTATGTGATTGTTTTATCCCACAAATCTTGATTCCTTGCCCTTTTAAAAATCATTTTTTAAGTTTTGTTTCTTTTCAGACAGGGTCTCACTATGTAGTTCAGGCTCGGCTTGAGTGCACTATGTAGCACCAGGCTGGCCTCAAACTCACAGTGATCCTCCTGACTCAGCCTCCTGAGTGCTGTGATTACCGGTGCGTGCTACTACACCCAAGTCCCTTTTATCATTCTGTGTGCTCTTCATGTCACTCTTGTAAAATTGGGAAGAGCAATTGCTTTTCCCAATTGGGAAGGAAATGGGATGATACTAGCCTTTGCCTCCTGGACTAAAGAATGAGAACTTCAGTATGCAAGCCATGGAGGAGCCAATGAAAATTTACCACTACTGTCATGTGCAGATCCAAGTCTCTTTTCATATCTTAGGACATTGGTTAATTGGTCTCAAGGAACCCAGCTGCCTCAGGATTGACACTCCGTTAGCCACAGTGTTTTCTCTCTTCTTAAAAATAGAAGACTTTTAGATGGGAAAAATATTACAAGCAGATTGCCACTTTAGGTGCTGACAGTCACGTGGAAGACGACTTTGGATGAGACAGAGAAAGGAAGAACAGTGACAGGATAAGGCCAAAAGAAGCAGAAGGGATGCAGGGAAGACATGGGATACGGGATATACTTAGAAGGCAGAACTGAGAGGACTGGATTACCAGCAGATCAGAAAAGGTAAGGGGGAAAAAGCGAAGATCACTTTCCATAAACGGAAGTGTGGTAGCACAAAAAGAGCTGCCGAAACAGAACGGTTCACAGGCAGCTGGAGAGAATGGAACAGTGGACACAAGAGTGTTGCTTTTGTCCTTGTCTGTGGCTAATCCATTCAAATAACAGATCATGATCCTGGCCTGCAGCAAGGTCTTACTGTGGCCCTCGGTTAGAGAAACACCCTATAAAATGAGGATCAGTAGCTGACATTAGAAGCACCATGTTATGTGTTCATTGTTTAGTTCTTTTTTTATTTTAAAGAGAAAAATCCCAAAATTTCAAAACAAGATAATACAAGAGTAACA
>PVLD010023539.1:0-27187 GCA_004027595.1 Dinomys branickii | reverse complement strand
TCCTTCCTTAGGGGGACCACTGCAGGGGCCACGGGCTGGTCAGACACGGCTTCCGAGAAACTTGTTTTCTTTGGTTCAGCCTCAGATTCCTTTTCATCTCTGTAAGCTTCCAAAACTTCCAGAATAATCCCAGGGCCGGTTTCCCTCCTAGCTTTTCCCACTGGCTCTTTTTCAGATACAGCCCAGTCCGCTTCACCTCCCAGGGGCTCTGGGGCTGGAGGGGGCACATCAGACAAGGCGGACACGGGGAGACCCGCACTGGCCGTGCTTTCCAAGGCGCCAGCCTGCCCCAGGGGTCTGCTGATCTCTTCCGGGTAGTCTATGATGCTTCCTGGAAGGTATGTGGAGGACGAGATGTCTGCGGAGCCCTCGCCCTTGGCCCTCAGGGCCGCGGGCTCGGTGGGGACGGCATCCAGGCTGGCACTGGGCGAGGAGCTCTCTGTGGTGCACAGCGAGGACAGCGAGGATGCCAGCGAGGGCGAGGCCGAGTCCGAGGGTGGCTGCGAGGCCGCGCTCTCCGAGGGCTCCGTGTAGGTCAGGATCAGTGACTCGTGGGCAATGATCTCCTGGATCTCCCTCGTGTAGTCCGTCACATACTCATCCTCGATGTCTTCTGTGGAGAAGTGCTGGGTTATTCGCACGTCGGGGATGGAGAGGGTGGCGCTGCTGGTCGAGTCTGTCAGCGATGCACCGGAGAGGACGCTGGAGGTGAACGAGGCGTCGGGCACATGGTCCAGGTCCAGGTCCACGTCCACCCCAGCCACGGCCATTGCGTCCCCCATGGGGGGCACGGGGCTCAGGGGCAGCTGCTGCCGCCTCAGGAGCTGCTCATAGGCAGCGTCGGCGTCCAGCAGTTCCTTTTCCTCTCCGGTGGACGTCACCAGTGTGTCCAAGTCCACTATCTCGTGGCTCTCTGGGACGATGTAGGAGCTCGACACGATGTCTTCCTGAGGTGCAGCCGAGTGCAAGCCCTCCAGCTCGTACAGCTCCTTCTGGAAGTCCGTGATCTTCCGCATCGGGTCCTCGTAAAGGGGCTCCGGGAGCCTCACCTGTGGCTCCCTCTCTCTCTGCGGCGCGAGCCCGTGCTCCTCCTCCGGCCCTGCCAGCGCGCTGCCGTCCGGCCCCGCGAACACGTCCTCCACCAGCGACTCGTAGATGTAATCCTCGATCAGCATCCCGCCGTACAGCGGCTCCTTCTCGAACGCCTCGTCCCGCTCGCCAGCGGCCGGGAACGCTCTGAACCTGGGGGGCCGGTGCATCACGTCTTCGTACATCTCCTTCGCGCTTTTCAGCGGCTTGAGAGCGCCTTCCTCGGGCGCGGCCGGCGGCTCCTCCGTGGGCGAGCGCAGCGACACGGCGGCGGGCAGCCTGTAGACCTTCTGCACTTCGACGACTTTCCCGGGGCTGCCCTCGAAGCCGTCCGGGTCGGACTCCAGGCTGGGCGAGTACTCGGAGCAGGAGGAGCGCCGCAGCTCCCGCATCTCGGCCGCCTGGCGCAGCTCCTCGGTGGGCGACGCGTCCTCGATGGGCGACAGCGTGCTGGGCGGCGTCCTGGGCCGCTCGCGCCGGCGCTGCGCGCGTAGCTCCTCCCTGTCCTTCCTGGACTTGCGGCCCGCGCCCTTGCGCGGCTGCGGCTCGGCCTCGCGCTGCCGCTCCTGCTCGCGCAGCAGCCGCGCCCGCTCGCCCAGCTCGTCCTCCTCGGAGGAGTCCTCGGCGGGCGGCGGCGGCCCATGGCCGCGGTGCCGGGCCTTGCGCGGCGGCTTGTCCTCGCCCCGCCGGCGGCTCGGGCTGCTGCCGCTGTCCTCGTCCAGCGACGACACGGACGCGGGCGAGGTGCCGGGCGTGAGGCTGGACGCGCGCAGGCTGGAGGAGCCCTCGCCGCGCGAGCGGTCCTCAGGCGAGTCGGCCGGGCTCTCCAGCTCCAGCTCCGGCTCCTCGTCCGGGAGCAGCGCGGCGCGCCGCCGCTGCGCCGTGCTCAGCTCGATGGTCTTGAAGCGCCGCAGGCCCCCACCTGGCGGCGCCGGCTCCTCGCCCTCCTGGCTCTTGGTCTCCCTGGCTCTGCCCTCAGGGCTGTCGTCGAAGGCCTCGTCCTCCTCGTCGTGCCACGAGTGCCGGCGGCCCACCTCCTCCTCCAGGCCGGGGCCGGGCTTGCGCTGGGGGCGGCGGTGGTGCCTTCCGGCCGCGGCCCTGGCCCTGCCCCGCGCTCCCTCGGGGGCCCCGGGCTCGGGCAGCCGCCGCGGCCGCAGCCCCGCGTCGTCATCTGAGCCCGAGGCGTCCTCGTCGGCGCTCATCTCCAGGATCTGCTTGCGGATGAAGTCCTCCTCGTCCCCCGAGCCCGCGCTGGCCTCCTGCTTGTCCTCCTCGCTGCTCGAGGAGCCCACGCTGGCCCTCTGCTTCCTAGGGGGCACCGGAGAGGTCTCGCTTTCGCTGCTGTCCTCCAGCGAGGCGCGACTGTCCCCTGCCAGCCTGGCCCGCTCTGGGGGCGCCTGGACCCCAGGCACGCCCTGCTGCGCCCCCTTCCTGGAAGCATCTCTCCTTTCTTCTGGGCTCTCCTTGAGATCCTCTTGGGCAGCAGCCTTCTCCAAGGATTTGGAGAGCAGCTGCGTTTTCTGTGGGTCCCTGGGCTGCGCGGCAGAGACCTCGTGGGGCTGTGTCTTCCTGTCTGATTTTTCCTCCGCCAGAGTAGTTGCCTGGGCTTCCAGAATGGAGAGGACCGTGCTTTCTAGCTTGGCCAGGTCCGTGGGGCTGGGCGGACTGCTTTCTCGAGAAAAAGAGTCCTTTTTGAGTTCTTTGAGCAAATCCTTCTCATCACTGGGAATCAGACTTGGGATTTCACCAAGAGACCCTGATATTCCGTCTGAAGAATATCCTGTGTCGCTCAGGCCTTGTGGGCTTTTGGGCTGCTGAGAACTTGAGGTGTCTGACTTGTCCTCTTCCTTGTCCTAGCGGGAAGGAAAAGACACAGGGACACTTAGGACAGTGGCACTGGACACCCGCCATTCCCCTTGCCCACCTAGCCACGGGGTGGGGAGCCTGCTCAGCGACAGGCGGGGACTTCACAGTTCAAGGGAGAGCAAAAAGTGAAAATAGCTGGTATGTACACATGAAGTTAATGTTCATTTAGCCTGTTAATTTACATGTCACTTCGTGATCTCTGAGTTTCTTCCATGAATACTTTACCCTTCTACAATGAACTTTCCTTCCCAAATATCGTTTCTCAGTACCTTTACTACGGAATAAGCTAAAACTGCAAAAGGAAAACTTTCATGATAATTTTCTATTAGCATAATCTCTCTGGATTATTAGGTCAGGCAAAAATGAGAAACAATCACAGGATAAGTCTGGTGCTTGTCTGGCTGGTGGAAAATTTACCTAACAGAGCACACAGCTCATAGCCCTAACTCTACACATGCCTCTTGTGCTCACGTTTCTGCTTTTTTAGTCAAACACGCCACTGCCTTTAAAAGACAGTTTGAGTGCTGTAAAATGGTATATTCTTGGTATTGCTCTTACAGTTATTACTGTCACTTAGAATAAATATTTAGAAATTGTAAACTCTGAAAAAATTACACAATAATTGTTCTGACTCATCAGTTCCGCTAAAGAGAAATACTCAATTGTTTTTCTCCTAGATTCGTGGGTCATATTGCAGCGTCCTGCATCAGTGTTGTTTCACACACACTGCTCATGTCATCCATCTTGAAGTCACTTGGTGTTTCACGCCGAAGGTGGGTCCTTGGGCCAGCAAGTGACTACTGTGAGTGGGCCACGTGCTTTCCAGGAGCCGGAACACTTGCTTACCCTGGGTGCTTTCCTTGTGCAGTGCTGATGCCACCGTTTATCGAAAGACCCACAGAGGCCTTTCAGGAAAATGTTAGCCCCAGAGACGCTGCTAATTACAAACACCCACGAGCAACAGGAGGCCAACTTGTCCCCTTGGTTGCCAGGCTTAAGGAGAGACTGCGTAGTCACAGCCCTGTGGAAAGAAGGGTCAAAGCAGCTGCACACAGGGCCTTCTCCCGGCCCAGGGGGCTGCCGAGATCCCACTGGGCTTGCATCTGGGGCTCAGGTAGTTTCTGTGGGCGTGCAGTGCTTGTGCTCCCAAGCTCGGCTATCTATTGCCACTTTGAGCACCTCAGGTTGCGCAAGAAATGACATCACACAAAACACCCTCCCTCCCTCCTGCGCTTCTTTCCTTTTCTTCTGACTACAGAGCTCTCAAATATAAATGCTGCTGATTGAATTCTCACTCTGGACTCCTTTTCACCTCAGTCCATTACTTTACTACATATGGCTAAAGATATATACTGAGCTCAATCCAGGGCAAAGTGTTTCTGCTGAGCTAACATGCCTGCATTCAAAAGGACAGTCTGATACAGCTTAACAACTTTTGTGCACAAAGCAACACCTAATCATTTTGATCATTAAGAACCACCCTGGCTCATTTCAGTGTCTTTCTAGAGACTATTACTGATCTGGAGGTGAGACTATGATCTGAGCACCCAACTCACTTTGGATCCCTCCTAGGAGCTACGATCTGAAAGGATAGGGGTGAAGGTCTCTGGGAAAATCCCCAGAATGGTCTCGGTGGGAAGACATTCCTTGGGGATTGCATTTCACACAACTGAGAGAACACTTATGCCTTTTGTGCCCAATATAGGCAGTTAGGACCATCCAACGTTCACCAGCACTCAGTAAACAGCATCACCAGGAGTGTGGGGAGTCTGAGAAGAACAGGTCAGGATAAACGATCTTTCGTAGTTTAAACAGGAGTACCATTTTGTACTCCTTGCATCCACATACCAGTGTAACAACGCTGCACATGAATGGAGGAAGTGAAAGTAACAATTCACGGAGCATAATAAAAAATTACTTTCATGCAATGGACTACAGGAGCTCCACTGACATGTTAAAGCAATGAGGATAGGATTAAACATGCAAACTGTTACAGGAAAATCAACAAATATCAGACAAAAGACTAACACGGAAACACCTAAATGCCTATCCTGTGACCCCCCCACTCAGCTTCTCCCTGTGCCTGTGCTGTTCTCCCTTCCCTCTTCCCTACTCTGTTGTACCTGCTGGTCCTCCTGGCCCAGGTGCTGTGCTCCACACCCTGCACATTTGCCGGTGGCAGTGCTGCTGTGAGGACTCTGCACCCAAAATGACTCTTCCTCTCCCACATGCTAAGGTCGTGAGCCTCCGCTGTGTTTGTTCCCCACACTCGCAGGGTCTAAGATCAAATGTTGGGAGCAGCTGATCAGGAAATCAAGTTAGCTGACCTAAAGACATTTGGATGATATGTTCAGAAGGAATAGCTGCTGGTCCTTATTTATCATGGTATATTGAAAAAAATTACTGATGCCAGTTTCTGATTCCAGTTCTCGAGAAACTCCCAGGGGGAAGACCATGCAGAACCAAAGGCAAGAGTGAAAGTGCAGAAAGGCGGGGCCCGCCCCCTGGCGGAGACAAAGACTGCAGCGTGTTTATTTACACATGCTCGCAGCAGGCCGATGGCAGGTGAAACCCCGCCGCCTAACAACTTGTTCACCCAGCTCTCCTCGGGCACCTCGTGTTCGCAGGGCTGGCCTTACATGATGGATCTCCAGCTCAGCCGTTCCACACAGTCAGTGTTTTCCTATCTGATGAGTTTTAGGTGCGAAGTCCCTAACAGAGTTCGTTATCCTACTTCATTACACTGTGGGCTTCTGAGCCATCAGATCTCACACTGCCCAGGTCCTTTGCCTCCTGGGACCTATATACTCAACTCTACAGATGCTAATTTGTTGAAAAGCCTTTTCTTTGTTACAGAGACTGGATTCGGAAGTGCTTATCAACCCTGGTCCTCTGTTAACCCTTTCCATATTATCCCCTGCTTTTGTGAGACATCTGCATTACAACAGGAATGTGGTTTGTACAATGCAATTTAACTGGTGTATACTGCTAAACATTGCTTCCTTAGTAACATCTATTAGAAATTAGACCACGTAAGAGACACTAGATGAAACACAGAAGACTATAAAACCATATGTAATTTGGATCATGTTTCTCTAATTATTCATCTTTAATGGGTACCTGAATTACAATAAATCTCGAGGGAAAACATGCAGGCGAGGGAAGCCTAATTCAGCTCATTTTCCTGAATCTTCACAATCTACATGACTAAAAGATTGGGGAATTTCTCTTAGTTGCTTCAAAAATGCAAGGAGGTGTACTTGTTTTAAGAATACTAAGCTATTTAGTAATATAGCATTTAATGATATGAATTGAATAAAATAGTTCTTTCTACATTATATGTTTATATGTGTGTATAAATATCACTTAGTTTTATTTTTTTCCATTTGAACAATCAGGAAATTGGCATTTGTATTTTTCATCAAATTTTTTTACATGTAATACAATTTAGAACAGCCTTTAAACAATAAAATATCAAGTATGATCTTTTCCATGGGAATTTTATTTTCATCCTTGATAGAGGTAGTAAGCACCAACAGCTATAATTTAACCATATATTTTTAAATAGGTTTGTTTTCATTTTCTCTAAGAAAATTTGTTGTTTGGTTTTCTTCTTTTCTAGCAGCATTGAGGATTGAATCTAGTGCCTTTGCACTGAGCTATAATCCCAACCAATCTTTTTAAAATTTTAAGACAGGGTCTCGTTAAATTGCCCAAGCTGGCCTGAGACTTGTGATCCTCCTTCCTGGGCCTCCCAGAGTTCTGGGATTACAGGTGTGCACCACCACATCAAGTTATTTTTTAAATATAACATTGAAGAACAGGCTCTACTATACTGACTTCTATTTTATTATATATGGTACTTTCCCATTATGTAGAATTACAACTACTTGAGTCTAGTCTAGTCTATGTATATAAAACAACTACACAAAATTTCCAGTGGCTAAGACTGATTTTTCAAATCACTAATTACAAACAGAGAGTGAAGAATTCCTTTTCCTCCCAACATCCCACACACATTTATCAAACTACAGAAAGGCAGTGATGAGTTGTGCCCCACATGAAGCTCTTCCAGTGGTGGTACATCTTCAAGATGTCCCTCATGATGGAGAATGTGCCCAAGCACATTTGCACTACCAGATTTGGCTGTGCCCTTTCCAGAAACAGTGAAGCTTTTATCTTTCCATACTGAAAGCAAACAGTAGTTTTCTGAGTAGTTCTGTGTCTTAAGAATTGAATTCTAATATATACAAAAGGATACAAAGCAAGTGTATTACATTTTAGGTTAATTTTCCCAAAGCCATTTATTTTTTATAGACTCAAATTATACAACAAATGTATAATCTTTTATTATTTATACAAAGCTTGTTTGCATAGGTTGTTAATCTGGGTGTTTGAAACATTCCAAATAAGATGAAGTCTGTAAAATTCACAGGGCTTGAAGGGAAAGATCAAACATTCCCACCTAGTTGCCATAATATCACTACAGAAAACCTGATGATGTCTCATCCTACCTGACGGTATAGTCACTGTATCTAGTGGTTATATGTGATTTGAATATTAATCTTTCAAGTCATTTTAGACAAATTAACATGCTAAAGTCTATTCAAGGCTCTGAAATCAAGACAGCTATAGGATTTCAGTGCATATACCAAATATAGCCTTAAAGGGTATTTTGCTTAAATTTATAAGGAAAAAGAATTGTGTGGCACCATGACTTGTAGAAATATTAAGTTAAGCAAGTGCGCTTTCCACATTCTTTATTATATTTCAGGATTAACCTTGGTTCCATTCAACAAACACATTTTGAATATCTTGAACAAACAAAATGCTGTGCCAACAAATAAATGTTAAAGCATACAATAATAATACCGACAACAGAAGGGACAGGTAAATGAATAAATAAAATCACATGAATACCTACAAATAAAAGTTATGCAAAGTAGGGCTGTGGTAGAAGTTGCTCAGGGAGGCAACTGATTATCATAGTGCCAAGGCCGAGTGCCAAGCGTCCTAGGAGGCAGAAGGTGACAGGCACAGCTCTGAGCATCACGCTGGACTACGGTCCCGCTTCTGCTGCTTCCCAGCTGTGCAGTCGGGGCGTTCAATCAGATTTCCCCATCTTCCTGTCTTCCCTCAACCATCACACTATTTACCTGGTCAGTAGTTGTGTAAAGGATCTACAGTGCCAAGAATATAGTAAGATGTACATTAAGAATATTATCTTTATTTTTGACAGAAACTAATTAAAAATACTCCATGCAGGTAGTTCTGTGGTCAGAGAAGTGGCTACCACTGGACTTGTGGAGGAGGGGCCAGCACAGTGGCCTGGAGTCCCACTGGGCCCCTGGTAGGGTGAGGTGAAGCTGCCACATCAGCATACGGGAGACTGCGTGCAGGGTGGCAGGGGGACAGCTCAATCTGTGTTTAGGAATCCCAGGCAATGAGTGTTTGGCTTTTATTTCGAGTTATACTGGACCCAGACTCCAGAGGGCTGAGAAGGCCAGGTCAGCAGGACTTCCCAATGTAGGGTGGGACGTCCACTGGGGGGTGAAGCTATCTATGCTGGGCAAATGACCGAAGGACTGCAAGGAAACATTTAGATTTTTATTGTAAGTTTTAAAATCCAAACAAAAAGTAAAGTAAGTTTCCCCCTATCTTAAACAGATCAGCACCTATATTGCCTCGTTTCTTATTAGATGCTAGGTCACGTAGTCTCTGGAAATCCTGGGCAAATCTGTAAGTCAGACTCCAAAGAGCAGCTAGGTTGAGACAATCATCTCATGTGACTCTTTATATGTTCAAGCTCACTGTTCAGTTAAACACATCTAAGGCTTTTATTACCTAGTTTTAATCAAACCAACCTTTCTATAAGGGGTATGTAGTAGGCAAAACATACCTGCAAAAGAATCATGTGTTGATAAAATTAATAGAGTAACACATATTCATTATGATGGAAGCTGAGAGTTTTTTCACATGGTGACTTGATTTTCATAAGAAACATAACAGGGTAAAAATAATGACAAATTAAGCCAAATCTGACATGAAATTGGGCAAAAATGTTTGACACTGTCAAGGAAATGATCTGAGATCTAGCTCTACATTCCTTACTACACATAGGAAGCCCACCTAAACACGTGGTGTGCCTTGGGGGTGCGGCCAGTGCGCTACGAGACGACCGTAAACTTTGATAATATTCAGCAAAGAAGCTTTTCAGTACTTCATCAGTTCTGACTAGATTGAATTACAAATATCTGAATTTTCTCTTGAACTTTGTTACTCAATTATAAAAACAGACATTATTTGAGGAAATGTTTGTCTTGTCATAGAGATATGGTGAAAGTAAAATGTGGAAAATAACATGGTGACAGCTTAGATTGCATTCCTTTCCCACAAAATGTTGGGAGGAAAAAGAAAATAACTGTGGAAGGTCTGTGGAAAAGTTATTAGAACAAAGAAGTAGTGAATGGTTTGGTAGTAATAGAATCAAATTATGGGTATATACTTAGTACATAATATTCCTTGTCTCTGTGTAAAAAATAAAATATTCCAAAAAAAGTATACCAATAAAGATATAGTTTCAATGTTAACTGATTTGTTTAATCAAAGTACACATATTTTAGTGAAAAAAACCTCCTCTGCATATTAAGTAATGAAGAGAGGCTTCTCTAACAAACTGTTTCTGTTAAAGGGAAAGATTGCGTAAATTCATAAATGGCAGTGCGTGTGACACTCAGTTACTGCATCGGTTACAGGTTGGCCAGGACAGGGTGGAGTGCCTCAGGGTATCACTGCAGTAGCATAAGGTATACTAACACAGGAAGTAGCTAAAATTATTTTATAGAGGTCTATTGATTAATTAATGGTGAATTTATTGAAAATGCAGAATATACAATTTAAATCTTTTAAATAAAAACAGAAGGATTCGCAAGTCCAACTTTTTTGATAAAAAGTGGTAGTAGTCCGGCTTCCATATATCAGATACCTGGACAGAAAGTGAACACTGGCTATCAGCAGTGTACTACCCAAGGAGGGTTTTGGGACAAATTATCCATGCTCTGCCCATCTTTTTGAGAAAATTAGTGTGGAAATAGCCCATTGAAGATAGTTTAAAATCATCACATGGTTATGCTACGTAAAATGACACATACCAGCTTCTAAAATGTCTAGAACATTAGAACATTGTAATCCATTAAAAAATTTCCAAACGAAGAATGAACCTATCAGTGAATATTAATATTTGTGGAATTTCCACATTTTTTCATAAGTAGTGTTCAGCTCTATACTTTGAAATCAGGTATCAAGATTTGGTGAGTATAACATTTGATTCACTTCTTCAATTTCTCATATGCACTTGGTGAGGTATGCTGTGTTTTCTATACATAGTCATTACAACTAAACAACATACTGGAATAATTTCATGTTCATAAGACTTAACTTTGAAGTTGAATTTCAAATAGTTGTCATATAAAATTTTAGAGCAGGATTAAAGTGCATAAAAAAGCCAGGCATGGTAGCACTCGGGTGGCTGAGGCAGGAGGACTGCTGCAAGTTCGAGGCTAGCATGGGTTACACAGTAGGTTAAAGGCCAGCCTGTGTTTCAACAAAAACTCCAAATGGATAATAGCTTCTCTGAAATATTATTATAAATGTTTTATTGTGAAACATATATGTACCTACATTTAAATGCACAATAAAATTGTCACTTTAGTTTATTTCACTGACTTATTTTTCATTTTTCCTGAATATTTTATAGTGCAAAAATGTAGCACCAAATAGTACAAACATTCACCTGAAAAAAAAATACAGGGTGAGGGTCTCATAGCCAAAGAGTACCAGAAGTAGTTAGGGTTTCAGATTATTTTTAGATTTTGAAATACTTGCATGTATATAATGAACTACCTCAGAATGGAGCTTTAGTCTAAGCATGAAATTCACCTGCATTTCATGTACAGCTCATACACATAACCTGGAAATAGTTCCACACCGTTTTTAATGTGCTTGTGTTCTGACTGACACCTATGGCGCAAGGTCTGGGTTGGAATTTCCCACTTGTGCCCTACATTAATAGTCAGAACTGTTCAGATTGTGGAGTACTTTAGATTCCAGACTCCCAGGTAGGACATTTGCCTTTATGGACACTGATAAAACTCTGATAAAACAAAGACAAGGATTTAGTTAATGTGCATTATGTACTAGAGATGGGTTTGTAATCATTTGAAAAATTATACACAAAATAACAGGAATAATTAAGTCAAATTTATAATACAGTTTATAGTTGGAATTTTACTAAAATATTTGATTTTCCTAAAACTAATTGTTGATCTGTGAATTAAATTATCCAAGTATGTATGATTCAAGATTGTAGCTCTAACAAATCAGAGTTCTACTAACAATGATACAATTGCATGAATAAACATTAGTTGAAATATATACTCTTAAACATTTCTGTTAGAGAAAAATATGTGTATTACCAGATTATTGTTGGATTATAGATAATCCTTACTATTAAATGTTTTGAACAAAACTCCTAACAGAAGGTTAAAATCACACTAAATGTTAAAACAACCTCTTTTACAAAGTTTACAATGATTCCCACTCTTAGTCATTCTTTTCTTTTGTTGACAATCACTTTATGGCTTGGCGACATCATAATGGCTTTCCAGTGGGACAGAATGCCTACTTCTCACAAAACGAAAAGGGTAAGCAAACAGAAACTTATTGAAAAACACATTATTTTATGTTAAAATGAAATACTGATTTGTAAATCCATTGTGGAGGAAAAAAAGTAACTTTAAGAAATCTATTACTGTATGATTTTGATACATTGTTTGATAGCAATGCAATTGAGAAGTTTTATATTTATATGAACACTTGATTAAGCTATCACAAAGCTAATGTTATTTGAATTTACCAAAAAAAACCCCACATTTCTCTGAGAATGTAATTCACTATGTGAAAGCATTTAGGATTCAGCACCTTACATAAGATTGCATAGTTAGGCAAACACAACTTACTGTTTTTTCCTTCCCAGGTTCTGCCTGTTTGGGTTTTGCTGAGCCAGCTGCCTGTGGCTGCTCCTTCCCCTTGGTTGTCTGAGCCTCCTCCTTGGGTAGAGCCTGCGCTGGGCCATGGGGCAAAACTTCCACCTGGGCCTGGGGTTGCTTCTCCCCTTGTGGTGTCTCGGGACCACCCCTGCCTCTAGACTTCTCTTGGGCAACCTGTACTTGAGGTTCAACTATCTCATGCTTTGCTTCCTCTTCTAGCCTCAGTGCTTCTGGTGCAGGGGATGACCTTTTGTCTTCAGGGGCTGGCCTTTCTTCTTCAGGGGGTGGCTTCTTTTCTTTAGGAAGCAGCTTCTTTTCTTTGGTGGTTAACTTTTGCTCTTCTGAAAGTGGCTTTTCTTCTTTAGACAGCGGCCGTTTTTCTGGAAGGGCTGAAACTTTGTCTTTCTCAAGTTTACTCTCTTCTTGTTTTAGATCTGAGGGAATCTTAGGAGTCTTTTCACTTGAAGCTGTTTCTTTTGCTTTTTCTGGAGTGGGTTTTACAGCCTCAGGTTTTGCTTCTGTTTCCTTTTTTTTCGCTTTTCCCTGAGCAGCAGCTGCTGCTTTCTGAGGTGGTGGTTCTGCAAGGCCAGGCACAGGGGGCACTTTGGGTCCAGAGGGTGCAGGTGGCATTCTGCCCATGTCTCCAAGCTGTCCTGAGATTGCTCTCTGAGTTTGGCAATTTAAACACAGCCATTCTTGAATCTACAAATAAAACAGCAACAAAAACACTGATTATATTATCAAAGTTCTGTTTCTTTGCATTTAATAAGGTAAAATTTGCCAAGGCCTAGTTGCTTTTTTAATATTATATTATGTTTTATATTATATGGGAAATGTAGGTATTTTAAATCCAAGAAACATCAAGTTTTAAGAAGCAAGTTACAAAAAGATTGAAATCTAAAACTGGGGAGAATTTTTAGAGACTAAGAATTCATTCTCGTCACCATAAATGAGGAAAGAAAGAAGAAGGAAGGAAGGAAGGAGGAAGGAAGGAAGGAAGGAAGGAAGGAAGGAAGGAAGGAAGGAAGGAAGGAAGGAATGGAAAGGGAAGGGAAGGACGGAAAGAGAGGAAGGGAAAAGAGCAGAATGGAAGCACTAAAGACGGGTCTAAGATGTACCCAACTCTGGGGCTAAGGGGAAAGAGCTTCCACTTGTAGCACATAAAATTATTTTTCATCCCAGATGATATTATCTTTCATCCTATTTTTCTCATCATAAATTTATTCAAACACTATTACATATCATAATTTTCTTTTAATCAGAAGTTCTTTCAGGATTTATACCGTTATTTCCTACCTCTTTACTAGTATAGGTAGAGTTGTCAAGAATCACTTGTGCTTAATTCTCTATTTGCTACCAAAATAAGACAATAATTTCATTCTTAATACTAATCACAGTTTGTCATGCAACTCATCAAAAAGAACTCCATGGCTCAAATTCTTCGGTGCCTTTTTCCCAGACTGTGGTCTGCTGAGGAAGATATTTCCTATCTCGGCTCTGTAGTGTATGCTTACTTGAACCCAATCAATGGAGGTGGAATTTAGTAAGCAATTTTCTAGTAACTACACTAGCACTGTAGCAGAATCCTAGGGGTGGAGGGAAGAAAAGTAGCCTCTTTTTTTGTAAACTTCCAGATAATTCTGCAAAGATGGAATTCTAAAAGTTTATAACATATGCTCATTTGGGGACAAATGATGCTAGATTAATAAATTTGTAGAAATTCTCCTTGACTGCTACATGCTGTGCTTTTTCCTGCACTATGCTCATCTTGATAGTAAGGAACACAGGCTGTACCTGCAGCTGCTTCCTACCTCCTACCATGCAATGCAGGCCCCTTCTGGGTGCAGAGCATGGAGGGTCAGGCAGATGACAGCCTCCCTAAGTGTGCTGCCTCCTGACAAGCCCCACTGAAAGCTGCCTTTTTCTACTGACTCAGTCTTTCTGGGTACTTAGCTTAAATTATTTAGAGAGAGGAAAATCACTTACTGCTGTAAATATTATCAGAGACCTAAGTTTCATTTCTTACTTTGGCTTCCAATCCCTTTACAGACATTACAATGTTGCTGAACATCTGTCACTGTTCCTCAGTCTGTAAACCATTCTAATTCTTATATGCTGATCTAAAAATATGAGGCCAAACTCAATTCTTTAACTGAAGTAAAAGGCTGCCCCTAAAGCACTGGGATGTGTTATGGGTTCATTTTCTATTTGTGTGCGTGGATGATCATCCAATAGCAATTACCCTCTAACTTCTGAAGTGGAATGTAGCTTCCTTATATGCAGAGTGATTTTGTACATGAACCATGGGAAAGAAATTACTTGATCTCTCATCAGCTGCTAAAAGCTCCTGTGTTGGGCAGTCCCCAAAGGAGATACCTCCACAAAATCTAAGGAAAATCAATCTTAATTTGTGCTGTGCTTTTAAAAACCATGACTTGATGGGGCTACATCTTAAGATATTTTCATTCAGAGCCTGATATTTTTAAAACCAAAAGCAGCCACAAATGGCTGTGTCATGGTGCTGTGGCACAGGAGCTCTCTGAAGCACTTGCAGGTATATACGATGCATTCCCGTCAGGCCACACCCTAAGAGAAGCAAAGGTAGGGGCTTTTGACACACCAGGAATACAGGTTTCATGCCACTGAACATTTCTGTCCACTACAAAAGTATGTTTGTTTTACCTGAGTTTGGGGGAGAAATTATTCACACTAAGTTATATCTCTTCCACCTCTGGTGTATGATACCACAGTTGTGCATGGCTTTTTATTAAAAGAAGACTATGCTTAGAGATGAAGCACAGTGGTAATTGGAAAGCAGGATGCTCATCATATTCACACCATTAAAATTTAGGTAAGAAGGTTAAAGGCCTAACATTGAATTTACTATGTCATATAAAATCCTCCTTTTTTTGGATTTAAAATAATGCTTGACACACTTGAAAGGCAACAATAACCACATCAGCAAGATCTGCAATGTGCATACAAGTCAACAGTGCAAATTTACTGAGACAAAGGGTGTTATCCTAAGGTCATCATTGGCTAGTTCAAATTAATGCTATGCTTAAATCTGCATCCACCAATAAAGTCTAGTAGTTTTAAAAACCTATTTTTTTGCCACTGACTTTTTCCCATTACTTTAAACATGATGTTACTACAGCTAGTCCCATGAATGGATGATTAATGGTCATTGTGAATAAGATACAAAGGCCAAGAGTAATTCTTTTGGCTTTACATTGTGACTAATTGTAACTAGAATTAATTTGAAAACTGATGTTTCCATTATGTCAATTAAGGACAATCTAATTCATTCACTTATCTGCTCTGTTTAAACAATCTAATTCATTCATGTATCTACTCAGTGCATATGTTATTTGGAAAGTATATGTTCAAGTCTTATTTCATTAGGGAAACCTATTATTAAGTAGAAGAAATAAAATATCAGTAAAAACAAGTATAATGTGCAATAAAATAAATAAAGAGACAGAGGAACAAAAACTGTGTTACAGTGCAGAAGGGGAGATACCATTTCTAACCAGATGTCTTCTAAGATTTGGCCCTTATAGGTAGATTAACAAGGTATGAATGCAAAATAAATTCATGTTTGCCAAAAATATTTATTGCCACTATTTAACATAATAGAACTGTCAATTTCAAACACATTTATAGTCAGTGGCAAAAGGCAAAGTATGTATGTTTAGTAGCAAAAAGACATTAACATAGGGTGAAGGCCTTCTTATTATGTTCATAATGGAATTCAGGCATGAAGTTAGAAGACAGGGTAGAGGAAAATCATATGCGCATGCCTGAAACACGGCAATGAATCAGAACACTAGAATTCCTGAATATAGTTAGAAATTTAAACAACAAATTTGTAATTTAGGGAAAATAGATAAGTGGAAACTCTTTTTCTGTGATGGCACTTATTACCAAATTTAAAAAAAAAAAAAACCTCAGAAACACTGTAGAAAAAATTGACCCCTTGTATAGGTGTTAGGCCTGCAGAATTCCAACTGACCTGCCAGAATGTGATGACCTGCCCATGCTACAGACAGTAAATCAAAGGGCAAGAAGCAACCACGATAAGAAGCAATGGCAAGCGCTGAAGGGTGCAGCGAGTCACACCGAGGGCTTCAGCAGCCACTGGAAATGTTGAGCTGCTGGTCTCCTGGATGTGTCTGCTTTCTGGAGCCCTAGAACTAAAAGGAGGAGCCACCCCAATTCAGCAAGCAGAAGTTTTAATGTCAATAAGGAATTACACATAAAAAGACAACATAACAACAAAACATGTACTTACTAAGTATGTAAATTAAGTTTTGTTCATTAAGAGGGAGAAGAGGGTACTACTGGAAGGAAGGCAGAGGTTAAGTAAAATAAAAAATGGAGTGAGAAAACTGATCACATTTCAGAGAATGAGTAAAAAGAACAACAATGAATTTCCAAGAAAGTTCATTTTAAAAAGTAATGGTTGTTATCATAGCATCATTAATTAAAAATAAAATTACTAGAAAAATTGCTTCACAAAAACTAACTTTGAAATACTCTGTAACAATATAAAATAATCTACAGTCACACATATTTTGTGTTGTTTAACAAATATAATACCAAATATTTCTGTATTACTGAACTATTTCCCTCATGTGGGAAATGAACGAGGAATTCCGTTTCTAGGTCCAGCAGTGGGGGCACACTTCGATCCTCGACGGCCCTGCACTGAGCACGTGCCACAGTCCCACATAAGGCTCAACCAGGAAACCCATGAGCAATGTCCTCACATGACTCAAAAACTCAGTGTATGTCACTGACGTATATGACTTCCTTTCTGATGACAGTAGTTAGCTAGACTTAGTTTAATGTCTCTCTGCAGCAGTAATGATGACGAGGTACATAAATATTCATTTCCTGCCTCAAAGTTAAATATCAAATGAGTTATAATTTTATCTTTAAAATATTTTCTTAAAAGATAGCGATGGAGATAATCATATATTTTAAATATACACACAGACTCTAAAGAGCTATTCTATTATAAATGCTTAAGGAGACATTTTTCATAGCCATACTAGTCATCATATCACTGTTCACACTCCATGTGCTTTTTATCTCTACTTTAAAAATAAATTTTATTTTGACTATACCATTATAAATACCTTTAATGACAGAACTATAAATGTTTATGTTTCATCTATATTATTGTTAAATATATTACTCAATACTCTGTACTACGAGGCAAATCACATTTCTATTCACTACTTTAACAATAATAAGTAGAACATAAATATTCATCTCTAAGTAGAGAAATTCTGATAAACAAAGTGTGTATGAAATGCAAATTTATGTTGATCACACCATACTTGAACATATTCTATGTTAGCTGGTACAATGTTAGTAAAATGCATTTATTTTAATAACACATCATCAAAGCTTGTTCAAAAAAAACAATGCTCCAAAACTCCATTAATCCTACGAGGAGAGTGGGAAGGGAGGGCAGTGGGACTAGAAAGAGACGCTGCAGTGCCGCTCAGCCTTCCTCCATCAATGAGCAATTTGCTTTACATAGCAGCTCAGCTGTAACCAAGGCAACGACACCATTATGGAAAACCTCAGGATGTCGGGGCTGCTTATTTACCTAAGTGTCATTTCTGCAGTTTGATAATTAGCGCTGCGGCAGGCTCAGAGTTTGCCTTTCGACTTAGAATGGTCAGGAAGTGATGGTCTCAGAACATACATGAGCAATGGTGTTGCTGTCTGCAAATCTTGCACTTAGCAATTTCAATATGAATTTTCATTAGAAGAACAACTAGACTGATTTGGAAGCTTATTACATAGCGTCTGTAAACAGAAATATTTAAGCAAAGACTATGGGCCCCACCTTACATTATGTAAAGGGTAATAGCATATGGTCAAGGGAACTGGCAGCACAGCATCATGGAGATTCCTGCCTGCTATGCAACTTTTGAATCAACAATAAAAATTCATATGATTAGAAATAAAAATTTAGTTGTCTGTTGATTTGCATATCCCTCAGAAGGCTACTTAAGCAGATAATTTATTACAACAAAACCAGCTTATTGGTTTCACTTATTGATTGGCCCGTAAAGCGAGGCACGGTGTTACCCGTGACTTCTCATTTGTATCAATGCCATTTACCAGCATAACAATACAGTGTTCTGTTTATACTACATCCATGCTTCCTGACAATCCAACATGACACCCTAATAACTGGTTTTTCCACTTATAAATGTACTCCCTTAGCAGAGTATGATGGGGTATGCCTCTGGTCCCAGCACTTTGGCAGGCTGAGGCAGGAGTACTGCAAGCTAGGGCCCACCATGGGCAATGTAACAACTCAGCAAGACTCTCCCTGTGTTAAAAGGGTGGAGATGCAGCTCAGTGTGAAGTCTCTGGGTTCAATGTTCACTGCCGCAAAAGTAAATAAGTACAACCTCTTTTGTTATCTCTAAAAGGACAGACTGAATTCCCAGCTGTTACACCTTTTTTGTAGCACATAGTCAGTGGTTTAGACTACAAAGTTGGAATGTTAGGAGTCTGTGCTCTTTCCGAGGGCTCAGTGCTCTGTGAGTCCCCTGTGCTCCCCGTCCCTCCTCAGGATGGACAGATTGTGTGTGAGGCCCTTTCACTGTTTCATTCTTTTCAGTCAGAGTGTGTGGCTTCCTTTGTGTCTATTTTTCCTTTATGCTTATTAATGCAAGAATAACTCATGGCCACAATAACAAATTGAGTGACTGGATTTCTTTCAAAATTGCTCCTATGTGGAAATAGAATTATATAAAAATGTGTAGTGTTACTTTGGTTCATGGATGCTTTGATTTGCAAAGAACTGGGTGGTCATCTTTCCCACACAAACACAAAGGTGGCCCTCGTCTCCAAAATCATAGGACAAATTAAGCTTGTGAACTGAGGCACCACTGTATTACAACATTAATACATGCAGGAAAAATTAAGAAATAATGAATAGTAGATTCAGCCGTTAAATCCACTGGGTTCACAAATGTTTCACTGGAATTACTAAGTATGAAAGATAGGGATGAATAATGAAACCCAACAGAACATGGAATACTGTTAGAAACTTGTATGAGAATATCATTCCTAGATCTAAACTGGTCGGCGGTCAGGTACCTGTACCCCTCTCTGCATTATTGTGTATGTGTATTCCTGTAAGACTTCCCCTGACCCACAGCCAAATGAACTTGCTTTGTTTCTCTCATTAGGTGTCTGCTAACCAAGAAACATCTCTGTAAATAGCAACATGCCAACCGAAAGCAAGCATATCACAACAAGAGATTAAAACTATGCTTAGAATATAATCTCATATTCCTGGGTGTTATTCATCTGTGTCCATTTTTCTTTGGCTAAATCATAATCACAACTTCTTTCCTATCACAATTTATGTATTTTTCCTAAATAAAGAAATCTTAGAGTGTTGGATGTTTTAGTATCATTATATTAATAACATATAAATCCATGCCCAAATTAAGTAAAATACCCATGAATCATTACAATCACACAGTTATGACAGAACTAGCTGAACAGAATTGTGGGTTTGGGTTCCTTTTATAAGATATATCTGCTCTTAAACCCCTCAGGCTAATACAGCAGAATACCATAAACTTGAAGTCTAATACACAGAAGTTTATTTCTCACGCTTCTTCTAATTGGGAGGTCCAAGATCCAAGGTGCTAAGGGATCTGGTGTCTTTGTAGGGCCCACTTCTGTGACTGCTGAGGTCCAGCTGCATTGATGAGGCAGCCTCCTTGGGCCTCCTCAGAAGAGCATGAGTTAAATCCATGGAGCTTCTCCCTACAATGGGATTTTTCCTCCTAACCCCAGTTCCTAACACTCATCTCCGTGGGGGCTAGGGCTGCAACTTACAAACACAACCACAAATATTCAGGTCATATACATATATATCATATTATAGATACTATATGATATATATGTAATATGTTGTAAATTACACTATATATATTTAATATATTATTGATGTTCATGCTTATGTATAGTTTTAAAGTATCATTCTTTTAAATGTGAATCATATATGTTACATGGGCTTTAAGTTAAGGTTTTAATATTTAATAAGTTCTCATCCTTCTACTCTGGTAGAGTTGCATTTTGTTATATCCTAATTATAAGAGCTGTGTACTTTGTATGATTACATCAAATCACAAACATCCCTCTGAAGCTTTACTTAATCACTCCTCAGCACTACAAGCAGTGAGTGATTGAATTTTAAAACAATATTTATTTTAGAGATTCTAACACATGTTACACCACAGGGGATTTTATTTTTGTTATGAGTATAAATCCATATGCATTTGAAAGATTATTTAAAGCAATGTGCAGTTAAATAAGATTTATGGAACATTTGATAGGATAAATGATAGCCGATCCCATTTTTAAAGGGAGGCAGCATGTGGTTTTAAGACCAGGGCAGAGCTATCTCCCTGAGGCAGGCTGCAGAGCTGAGGGTGGCTGCTGTGCAGGCAGGGATGGGGAGTGGACACGGGGCACCAACAGTGGACACGGGCAGCAGGGAGTGGACACGGGCCGGCGTGGAGTGGACACGGGCGGCGGGGGTGGACATGGGTGGCCGGAAGTGGACATGGGCGGCCGAGCAAATGGGCAGGCACCATGCCCTGCGCCCCGTGTGCCGGCCTTGCAAGGGTAAACTCCTCTGGCTTGACCTGAATCTCCCAAAGCACCGCCCCAAGTGGGCTGCATGGCCTGTGCAACAGGCCACACTGCGTGAGCCATCACAGGCCGAAGCAGCGCTTACTACTCCAGGAAGCGCAGAAAGTCTGGACCGGGCAGCAGGGCTGCGCTACTGACTGGTTTGGAGCGGCGGCCATCTGTGCACCACTCTGGGCTCCCCGCAGCTCCCCATCAGCTGTGAGGCCAGCCACAGGGAGAGGCACAGGGGCCCTGGCCAGCCACACGGACTCTTGCTTGTTTCACTATCCCTGCTTTACATTTGCCCTCTTGGCCTCCTCCGCCTGCCACTGGGGCTTCAGACTCCAGCAGGGATACAGGCGCCACTCAGTTGTTACAGGTGACAGTGGCTTTTGACACTCCGTCCACATGACTGATGGTGAGTACGCGAAGTAACTCCAACAACTCAAATCTTAATCTGCTGGCAAAGAAAGTGTACTGAATTCTGAGAAACAGGATGGTTCCTGTCACCATGGCATGCCTGCAGAGGCTACTTATGGGGAGATATTCCCGTCATCTACATAATTTGTATATACTGGGTTAAGGGTATGTTAATAAGCTTTATTTGATGGTTCCACAATGTGTACATGTATCAAAACACCACACTGTACCACTTACACATGTATCTCTCCATCACAAATAAAACTTTAAAATATTAAGAAAAGATGAAGATCCATGTACACATAATTCCTTGTGGAAGCGACCACTGAATATCACCGAGTATATCAGAGATGTTAGAGACAAATAGGTGCCTCTCTGTAATGTCCTGTTACAGATCAAGTAGAGCTGTGGTCTTAATTTTTGTGTTATTGGACCTTTGTTCTTTGCTGTTATTTTAATAAGTATTTAATACATATTATTTTTATAGTACTGAAATACATGTTAAGAGTTTTGTGCTATTTTTTTTTTACTAAGATTCCTTAGGAGTGAGGTGGCCAGAAGCACGCAGTGCTCTGAAGGCCTGCGATCTTGGAGATGAACTGCTGCCAGGAAGGGGCAGTGTACCAGCTGAACCACCCTAGACTGGCCCATGGCTCTGGCCTGTCTACCTGCCCACAGGAGGAGTGAATCTGTCATTTGGAGTAGAACCTGATGTTAAAAAAGTACCCTTAAAAGCATTCACAGTGCACTGGGCTTTAAAAAACAGAAGTATAAAATAGAATTTGCATTGTTAACACATAGGTGGTTTCCACTAGCATGTAACTTCCTCCCTAGGCTGGCCAAACTTGAGCATGACAAGCTTTCCCTGAATGAGTGATGCAGTTTGTACAGATGACTAGGGTAGCAGCTGGAGAAACTCAATGATGGAACTGACATCACCAAGATTAAAAAGTTCTACTTTACAAGGAATATGGTGACATAAAAATAGACAAGGAACAGGTCCTGGGGGTAGGAGGGGAAGGAATATGTTGAGTTAAAGATCCCTGTGAATATGCTTATCGCATTTAATTCTTACAACATGCCTAGAGCTTCTATAATTATGTTCATTATACAGATTTTAAAAACCTGATGCATAGAAACTAAAAAGTAATATCCTGCTTAGTTTCCAGTGTTAAAAAGCGGCAGACTACTGATGCAAGGCCACAGCTGTAGACTCAGATTTTCAAGAACAGAGCAGACACTCAAGACAGAGGGAGAGATGTGACTTGCCAGAGATGATTGCAAAGAGAAGAGAGGAACTGCTCTTGGAGAAGGGCTCCACTGAACGAGCAGCAGCAAAGCACACTGACCAGCACCGTTTGGTGGAAAACCAGTACATGAAACCTTCAAGGAAGTGATAAGCACATTACAAATATCCCAATGAGGCTAAGCGACATACATTGCAAAAAGTAGGCAGATGTCTTTTGAACAAATGAACTGAATATTCTGTATATATTATTTCCTTTTCAACCTAATTTGTTTCTCTGATCTTTACAAGGATTATTTTGATTTCTCTCAAGTGGCCTGTAGAATGGGCTGTAAATAACTGTTTCATTTGTTATCAAATAAGTATCTATAATCCTCAGTGGATGGGCATTTGGGTTGCTTCTACGATTTAGCTATTACAAATTGTGCTGCTATAAACATGGGTGCACATATTGTTTTCAGATCTGGGGAAACACCCAGAAGGGGAATAGGTGGGTTGAATGGGACATCTAGACTAGTTTGTTTTTATATAATGGAATATTACTCAGCTATAAAGAAAGATAAAATTAAGGCTTTTATAGGTAAATGGTCACAACTACAGACCATACTCATAAGTGAAATAAATCAGATGTGCATGTGTAAGCAATGTATTGCATCACTAGTGTAAGAGCCTGAAAGTGTGAATAAAAATTAGGAGGTATGATAAACATTGGGAAACAAAAGGAAACTGCTCAAAAGTAAAGAGCAACTGGGATGAAGGAAAAGAGAAAAGGAAAAAAGGGATAATTATGTATGTATGTATATGCAGAAAGCTAACATAGTTGTACTACTGACTTCTATCACTTTATTGAAAGGAACAGTTAATGACTATTTGATCAATTTTGCATGTCTATATTTATTTTCCTGAGTATGTACTTTGAAGTTATCAATATGGAATACAACAACAATTGTTAATTGCCCATCATCTTGTCTGTAATTCAGTACTGCTTGTACTATTCTTGTGCTACTTCGTAAACGGCTGACTGTTACTAAAAAAAAAACAAAAAAGATAAGTATCTAGATTTAAAAATAAGTTGTGATGCACATTATATTGCTCTATCTTTATGTGAGTAGTGAAAGAATCTAAATACAAAAACTAAAAGAAATTCCAGAATCACATGCAAGTTTCATGATGGAATATCACTTTGAACGATATCAGATTATGAAGTATAAATTTATTTGTGTGTTCCTTTTTCCTTATACAGCATTAAAAAATTAGATTTTGTATAGACCAATTACTAAATAATGAGGCTCAGTATTTTCCATTTCTTGCTTTTCTCTTAACTTAAAATGGAAAGACAAAATCCAAATAAAAAATGAGAACATTTTATATGCTTTGTATATCAATGCATACATAGGAATCCTCACTTCTGGAGAAGCTACCGAAATATCACTCATTCAAGTAACTTACCAATTCCATTTAGTTTCACCAGAGACCTAATGGACACTAGTGAAGGACAGAAGTGCCCACTATAATGATTGTCAAGGCCTAGTGGCACTCTTACTATCCATATAATAAGGCAAAAATGTTCTGGATGCTCAGAGGATGTGCCTCTCAAAGTGTGGGGCACATGGGGGAAGTGACCACTGAGCCGAACGGTGAGAACTCACGCTGGCGCGTCAGACAAGAGGTGCTCCACCGCCAGGCAAGTGTAGCGAGAAATGCCCTGTGCCAGGGACCAGGGCATGAAAGGGGAATGCTGGCCAAGACAGACAGCACTCTCAGTAACTGCAGTTTGACTTCCTTTACCTCCTACACTGTTCTACTTATCTTAAGAACCAAGTTACAAACTACTCAGATCTTTCACTATTACAGTTGTCATGGTTTTTAAAAGAAGATAAGATGTAAATTTAATATTTAGCTGTAAGTATATATTGAGTGATTATTAAAGTGGAAAGATTATTGAACACTGAGATATGCATTTATAAATATAACACTATCCGATGTGCAGCTACTCATGAATTAGGACATGAAACATTTTGGACATATTTTCATATGGCTTTATACCATAAAAATTGTGATACATTCTTTAAAATTTAGTATATATTAACTGCAGTATATATTAACTGCAACTTCTAAGGTTAGGGTCCACCACTAATCTTTATGATTAATTATATATGTGATGTGCTAATATAAATTTTAATGAAATAATGTAACTATCATATATGACGTTTTTAATAGCTAGCCCATATGTATTTTAATTTTATCATCTATCTAACCAGAATTAATACTTTGATAACTTGTGGAAAATAGCAAGATAAAAGTTATCTGGTAATCTATGAACATGTCTATACATTCAAACCATTTAAATTTATCCTCATTTTTAAAATATGCTCTTAATCAAGGTTATCATTATTATTTATTTGCATTGAATATAAGGAATTTATTGGTTTTTATAGGAAAATATTTATTAATCATTATAGAATTTTATACTCATTTTATATTGTCCGTTTTAAGACAATTCTAAAATTATTCTTTGGTTTCTGGTAAGAGTTTATCTTGTATGTATAATATAATTAGCATTCTATCCAGTTTTGAAAATTATCTTTCAATAATAATGAAAGAGTTAGCTTGAAAACAAAATTTTGGGATGTAACAAGATGGCAAGTACAATTCTCTAGCAATCACCTCTCCACAGACATAGCAGTTCAACCAAGAAGGGGTGCTTCTGAAGGCGCCACCAGGACGAGTGGCAATGAGTGGTGCAATGATTAGAACTCACAGAAGGAAGACAAGAACTTTATACCCAGCCAATAGAAAGATGCTTTGCGAGGACCTTAGGAATCAGCAGGACCCAGCAATTAAAGCTTCCAATATATATACCACTGAAGACCTGTTGCACAGTTTTCCTTTGGAAGAGAATTCTGTGGTGTCCTGCTCAGCCAGAACTAAGTGAGCGAGTCACTCAGAAGGTACTTTTGGAAATGAAGCTGTAAAATGCAAGGTTTTCCCTGCTTAGTTTTGGTCTTGCTTTGGTCTAACCCTTTCTTGTTATTTTCTTTTTCATTCCTTTTCAAATGGGAACATACATACTGTGCTTTTCTACACTGTACTTTAGATGTATGCCACTTTCTTTTTGATTTTTGTAGGGGCTCACAGTTAGCCTGCCTTGAATCTCACAGGAGACTTTAGATTTAGACTTTAGCAATGCTAGAACAGTTGACAGCATGGGACTCTGAGGATGGAATAAAGAGACAAGGACTAGTAGGACAACACCAGGTCACTGATGGTCTATTTAGGAAGGGGACAGTGGGAGCTCCTGCTTCCTCTCTCAGGTGCTTCCCAGTGAGAATACTCTTGCTCTTCCATATGTTCCCACCGTGATAGGCCACCACAAGCCCAAGATAACAGACCCAACAGATCATAGACTGGAATATGCAAAACTGGGGAGTAAAAACACCTTTTCTCCTCATAAGCCAAATCTTTTAGGTATTTTTCACAGTGGTGGAAAGCTAATGCACACAACACACCCAAATCTATGGAACACAATAAAAACATTATTGTAAAGGAACCTTGTTAAAAAATCAATAACTATATGAATAAAACAAAAAGATCTAAAATAACTACTGGAGAATCACAAGAAATTAGAAAAACAGGAATAAAACAAACAAAAAATTAGTAGAAAGGAAAAAATAATAAAGCTCATATCAGAAATAAAAGAGTAAAATCATAAACAAAATGAAGAAATACTTCTTCCAAAAGATAAAACGGACAAACACTAAGCTGGGCTAGGAAACAGAGAAGAATCACAATAAAAATCAGAAATGAAAGGGAAAATTTTACAACCAACACCACCAAAATGCAGAAGATAATCATAGATTATGATATAATCAGTGATTATAGGTCAACAAATCTGATAACTCAGAAGAAACGGACAAATGCCTGGACACATACATATAGCCATAACTGCATCATAAACACACAAGCCAATAATAGAAAGTGAATCAGAGAGCTGCACTGCTGAGTTATACCACATAGTTAAAGAAGAATGACTATTTATAAAAGAAAACACTGAAAAATTGAAGAGGAGACTATTCTCCCAAACACACCCTATAAAGACAGCATTATCCCAATACCAAAACCAGACAAGGACAAAATAAAAAAATATTCAGGCCAATATTCTAGAAGATAATTTTTTATTTAATAATCCAAACCCCAAAGCATGCTGGAAACATTATTTTTGATCCAGTGGGATTTATTCCAAGAATGAGAGGACGGTCTAACACTCACTGGTCAGTGAACACAACCCTACACATTAATGGAGGGGAGAACAAAGATCATAAAACCATCTCAACAGATGTGGAAAAGTCATTTAGTGAAACTCAACCTTTCTTCACCATAAAAATGAGTGAACCAAGTAGGCATTGAAGGGATATATCACAATATAATAAAGGCCACAGGTAAAATTATAATAAAGTTGAAAACCTGCGAGGTCTCTAAGACCTGGAACGATTCTAATGCTCATGTTCACCACTTTCATTCAGTTCAGTGTTGAAAATTTTAGCCAGGGAAAACAAAGAAGTGAAAGAAATAAAAGGCAAACTGGAAATGAAGAAATCAAGTCACTACTATTTATAGATGACATTATCTTCCATATGGAAAACCCCAATGACTGCTAAGCAAAAAAATTTAGAATATTTCACCATAAAAATGATAAATGTTACAAGATCTATATGTTTAACCTGATTTAAACATTACATCATGTAAACATAGTTTAAAACATCACATGGGCCCCATTTACAGGTAAAATATTTATACTTTTGTATATCAATTAAAAATAAATTTAAATCAACAA
>PVLD010023538.1:0-27192 GCA_004027595.1 Dinomys branickii | reverse complement strand
CATTTTGACCTGAGTTTGGTGCATGGTGATAGACTGGGGTCTATTTTCAGTTTTCGGCAAGAGGCCAGCCAGCTTTTCCAGCACCATTTATTAAACAGGCCTTCTTTTTTCCAGTGGGTTTGGTTGACCCCTTTGTCAAATATTAGGTAGCTGAGTGGGTTTTTTGTTGTGGTTGCATCTTCCAGTCTGTTCCATTGATATGATGTATTTTAATGATGATCCCTCATTCATATTTGGAAAATGTAATTAGTATTAGGATTATTAAGAGAAGTCTTCACTTTGATTCTTATTTTTATATCAAGCATTTCTTCCACTGTGTATACAATATATCAAAACAGAACATACACAAGGGCAGAATTTTCTGCACTAAAGACAGATAATTCAGTATAGAGAATCAGTGTTTCTACATAAAATCTAAGAACACCTCAAATTCAACTACCAAAGATGCACCAACTGTCCCCTAATGCATCATCTTTGTTATTGTTTTTATGAGGAATTTCAGAGGCAGGCTAATCTCTCATTCCAGCAAACAAATAACTGCACCCAAATTATTCATCCATTTTAATTTATATTTCATTTTCTATGATAACTAGATTTGAAAGAAGCAGCCATAAAATATTAAATATTACATTGTACTTTAAAAGATAGTACTCTTGTTAGTGATAACCATCCTGACGTTTCACAATATAATGTTATATCATAGTTTCCAAATCCAGGTTACAGCTGAACAAATTCTTTGATTTAAAAGCATGGAAAACATTACTAAACATGTTTCACAAGCAAATGTAACATTTCAGACTTGACTTTGTTGAAGGCATTTTCTTGATTTATAGAATCATTATGAATGAGGGTCACAAACAACACTTGTTTTTATAGACATCTTTGCAGAAAAGGTTAAAGCTTGTATAAAACAGTTCAGAATGCCCTCAGCCTGAAGAATGGAAAATGTGTTTTACATGCTGATATCTTTGTAATCTGTCTCAAATCTTCATTATTTAGGGTTTGTCTCTACATCAAGCTGATCTTTTCCTCTTCACTGTTCACTCTTAGCCAGCAGTGGGATTCTCCCAGGTGCTGAGGATTAAGATCTAATCAGATAGATAAGGATAATGATAATAAGTTTTATTTACATTATTAAGGCAAATGATTGGCACACGTCTTACAGTTAATGATCAAACTATAAGCCAGTTTTTCCTTAGTATCTTATCTCAAGTTCCTCTAAATCAGAGAAAGAAAACATCTGAGACTATTCATTCCATATCTTGGTGTTTCTGTTTCTGACTTATCTACATCTACAACATGAGATGAGAAGATTGAGGGCTGACATCCTCCACCTTTCCTAATGCAAGCAGAATGCAGCCTCTGAAATTTTCATGAAAGTTTTAAAGAGAAAGAGCTCAACAATTCCATTAAATGTTGTTCTGGATTTGCTATCCTCTTTAAAGAATAAGTACAATTTATAGATTGAATGCATTTCATCATAAACCACAATACAGCTAGGTCTGCATTCAAATGTTCAAATTTATTTTTTATTTTAAAGAGAAGGGCAAAATCAAAATAACAAAAACAAAACAACAAAAAATATAAAGCTAGAATTTATAAGTTAGATAACATGCTTTTTGTTTAAAAAAGAAATTCTTCAAAACACTGCCCATCCATCACTGCATCAAGCACACATGTAAGGAACTGGAAAGAACTATTATTCATAAAAACAGATATGGAAACCGGGGAACTGCTCATTTTGTGGTTCTTAGCAGTAACTGGATTTGGGAAAACACAAACCTGGTTCATCCTCCCCGCCAGGATGCTAAGTGACGCCAGTGTCAGTTCGACTTGCATCTGACGAAGACAACAGCATATCTGTCTTTCAAGTCTCTGCAGAGGTCTGTAACGTCCTGCCCATCTAAACGAAATGAACTGCCACTGTATGTTTACAATATTATCTGTAATTCTTTTGCAATTTCTAATTGCATCAAGATGGATAACTGAGTAAGAAAATCCATTCTGTTATTCTCTTCCTCAAAACAACATTTTATGGGCCTTGAGAATCAAAACACATTTTGCAGCTAGATGTTTTGGCACACAGAAGGGTAGAAATGGAGTAAATTGCCTAATCAAAGGAACAGAGATCTGCAGGCTCTACACTAAAGTTTTAATGACAGGGTTGTACTGGGGTCAGTCATCTAATTACAGGCTGCTTTACTAATCATTATCCAACTCACCTTTAATTCTGCATAAGTGAAACTGAGAATCATGTTCTGATGAATTCTTTTGTTAACTTCCTTTCCAGTTGTTTAAGTTACAAGACCTGAAATAGGAGACATGCCTGTACTATTCTGAACAGAAATCTGTAAGTTAAAAATGAGTACCAAGCAAATTATATATTCCATGGGCATAAGCATAAGTATTTCATAAAATCATCACTTCTATCTTTTTATTTGCCAAAGCCACACCAATGTCAGAAACACATTCATGAAAGTATCAGAATTGTTAGCTATTCTTTTGCTTATTACTTTGAAGGAATGGAATCTAGAAAAGGGTCAGCACTGGGAGAACATTTGGGAGAAGATTTATGTGATATGAAAATTAGGATGGTCACTTTAATCTAGTCATATAGTGAAACATACAATGGTTTTCTTTCATTTCACAATGCTTTACTTTAGAAACCAGGCAGCATCCAACATGGTAGCCTATATGTAGATACTCTAAAACTGTAGCTAACTGATCATTTCTGAAAATAATGCTATAAGCCATGGAGTAGACATCAATAAGATCAGTCAATTTTATTATCAGAAAGTTGATTAAAAGGTAAATTCTTAATTAGTAAAGACAAAGTTTTGCAATTGCACTTTTCCTGTGTTGTATTTTCTTTTCCTTCCTTTAATACATTTAAATCGCAATTAAAATGTAACTAAAAGTGATTTCATTGGGTAGTTGCTGTGCTGGTAAATTCAAGGGCTAGTGTTATAAGTAGAGTACATACATAATAGATTATGCATGGCATTTTCTATTCAGTACATCTATATTGGTTCTTAAGACCCCACTGTGCTTTCTCATCAGTCCTTCCAATTTCAGGTTGCCCCTGATCTTGCCAATCATCAAACCCTCCCAACAGGACCATGAACTTCCCCCGACAACCACCTGCATCCCATCCATCCAAATGTATACACCATCCTGTGAGACCACCATAGGTGGTCAGACACAGCCGCACAAAGAAATGACAAACTCTCAGGCCCTTAACCTGTGACTCATTCAAAGCATGATTTCTGTTTTTTTCTGAGGCAATCAGGGACATAAGTGCTATTTTTGCTGAAGAACATCTACCCCTCACTCAGGCCTACAGATGTCCAATAGGTAGCTAAAACTAAAGCAAATCTTGATTTTCACTTTGCATCTGTATCCTTCATTACCTTAAACCTTTGAATCAAATCATGTCTCAACTCTGCCTTTAGGCATGTTGATTAATTAGGGAATGTTTTTCTAAAAGTTTGCAAAAATTTTTGATTAGCCCTAACTTTACATAACCTATTTCAATCCCCCACAAAGAATGAGGACACCAAGATAAGAGCTATATAGCAATATTCAACTATCAAAGGACACCCCAAAATTTGTAGTCATTGCTCTAAATCAATAGTCACTTTGGATTCCAACAAAGCCTCCACAGAACTAAGACAGCCTTAAACAAAATAATCATCTCATGGACAATACATTGCCCTTCAAGCAATAGAATCTTCTTGAGCTGTATTACAAAGCCAGCAGTGATACAATGATCGAGATCCTGATTCATTCCAGCAAACTAGTGATAGCTGGTCTCACTGCTTTGCGAAGAACTCAGTCTGATCCTTTTCATCAGAGCTGTTACTCCCTGATTCTGCCTAATAAATTTACCTATATTTCTCAGTAACATGTCCTAAAATTAACATTCTACAACCATGATCACAAACCTTCTCTGCAGGGCAAGTTGAAGTCCTGTTCTCCCATCTCAGGTCACCTTACTAGTGACAGTCTGTGTGATTCTCTCCCCCAAAGTGATGACAGCCTGCTCTGATAGACAGTTGTGATTTAACACTATGGAGAGAAGACCATAGCTGACATCTTTTTGCCTCAGGTATTATTTCCTTTCTTGGGCAAAGAATGTTCAACCTAGATTGTACACAGCCCTGGAAATACATGTAGCTGGATGAAGAAATAATTAGAAAGTATTTAACATCTTAATTTAAAATCTTGTTTCCAAAGTCCAGTATGTCTGAAAGAGATCTTGCAATCAATTTCATGTCATGTTTGTGTTTGAACTTTTCTGTTATAATAATTATTTCTCCATTTTGCAAAAAAAAACCCAACAAATGATAAAGAAGGGGAAAAATGAAAGATAGATTGATTTCTAAGTATTTCTTCTTTTTAGATGCTGTTGTGAAAGGTATGGTTTCCTTAATTTTTGTTTGTTGTTTGTGTATAGGAATGCTATTGATTTTTGAGCATTGACTTTGTATCTAGCTACAGATCTTTTGTTTAATTTCTGGGATCTTGATCACTATATGTCTGGGTGTAGATTTATTTAGTTATGGTTAATTGGAGTTCTATATGCTTCACTTACTGTATGTCCAATTCTTTTTCCATGCCTGAGAAATTTTCTGCTATTTTTTCTGCAAATAGTCTTTTTATGTCATTTGTTTTGACACCTGCTGTTTCATTCATACCTATTAATCCTACATTGTTTTTCTTTGCTTGATCTTTCAGTTGTTGAATTATTTCATGGTTCCTTGTTGTTTTTAACAGATCCTTCCTTTCATGTTTGTTAGTGGCAATGCTTTCAAGGTTCGAAAATCTATATTCAGCTCCATTCATGCAATTTTGCCAGCTTTTGGTGGAATTTTTAATTTCTTGGATATCTGTTTGAATCTGGTTCATGCATTCTAGTTCTTTTCTATATTGTTCATTAATGGCTTCCATGAGTTGTCTGTGCTCCTCTATTTTCTTATCAATGTCTTCTTCGGATGTGCTGAACAATTCTTTCATTATTATTGTCATTTCTTTTTTACCTGAGAGATTATTTCTGGTCTGATGACTTCTATGTCCTGATAGAGTTGTTTCTTTACCTCAGTTGCTATAATTTCTGAAATTTCAGATGTATTACTTCCAGGCCCTTCTATGTTGATGTCTGTTGGACTGTTCTTGGTGGTTTAGTGGTCTGACATTGCATTTTCCTCCTTTGTTTAGTCATTTTTAAAGATCCAGAGGATCCATGGAGCTCGGCCTCACTCCCATGATTGTGTAGAAGTAGAAGAGTGTGGGTCACAAAATTCCCAGTGTGCAGTGTGTCTCTTGTGCTGGTGTGTGGTTGCAAGGTGGGGTCCCTGATGCTCCTGAAAGTTTCTTGCATTGAGTTGGCTCCAAGGCCAGTGGAAGGGGGTGGGGGAGACTCACTGGTGTTCCTGTCTGGGGCTCAGCCTGGATCCTACAATGGTATGGGGGATTCAGGTCATGGTCACTGAGGCTTCAGGACCCAGCCTGGTTCCCATGCAGCCGTGGGAGGAGTGAGAATGGCAGCTGGGTTCCCAGGAGAGTTGAGTGGTGCTGGGAGTGGCCACCGAGGCACCAGAAGGTGTCTGGGGCTCTGCCTGCCTGGTACACTAGTGGAAGAGGTACAGAGGCCCCTCGCTGGAGTTCCTGAACATGTCTGGGTTCAACCCCCTCCTGCAGGAACACTAGGGGTTTGGGGAGTGACCATCGAGGCCCCAGAAGGTGACTGGGGCTCCGCGTGCCTTGCATGCTGGTCAGGGAGGGATGGGGTGGCTCAGCAGGGTTCTTCAAGATGTTCAGGTTCACCCCAGTGCCCTATGCAGTATTTTTAATCCACAGTTAAAAAATGCTAATGCTATATTCTTTATTTGTTTTTAAACATGCACTAAAATATTTGGTAATTTTAAAAATAGGTATTGGAACCAAGTTAACTGAAAATACAGATTGGGTACACAGGAAAAAAGATGAACTCTGGGCTAAGTAATATGAATTTTGCAAAGGCCATCTGATCATCATAAACTGTTCATTCCTTTACGGTCTATTTTACTCTATTGCCTATTGAAATGATTATGAATATTTTATGCTTATAGATACTTTCTAAGAGAATAAGTAATATTATAAATATGAGTTACTTTTAAACAAAACTAGAATTTCAGCAAATTATTTTTTAATATTATCTTTATACCATTTTAACATCACTTTCTTGCTGATAATTAGCTTCTAATATATTGCTTGAAAATACATCTAGTTTAAGTTGAGCATGGAACAATATATTCTAATCCTAGGAATGTTCGTGTTTTACCAGTAGAATAGTGAATTTTAATTTCATTTCAATTCATTAAATACTGGTTAAACTTTTATTATATATCATTCATTCTGTTGGGGGCTGGTTGGTAATATTACAGTGGATAAAACAGTCATGACCTTGCTTTCGCTTCTTAGAGAGAACAGAAATCAAACCAGAATGACAAGGGGATGAGAATCACCACGGGACACTGTAAGCATGGAATCATAGAAGCGTGTTGCAGGAGCTTCTTGAGAAGTATATGCTACTTTCTGAGATTAGGTATGGCCTACTCAGTTGGGAAATATTACAATGGACTCTCAGTTTCTTACACGAGGGAGACAACATGACATTTACACATGTGAGTCTGATTTAATTCACTTATGAGTATGGTTTCTAGTTGCATCTACTTACCTGTTGTGTTGATTACTTTTCTCTCATTGCTGAGACAAAATACCTGATGCTCAAAATTGAGGAAAAAAAGGTGTATTTAACTTATAGTTTGTGGAGGTTTCAATTCATACTTGGCTGGCTCCAAGGCAGAGTGGCACATGGCAGAGGGCAACAGTTCATGGTTGTGGAAGACAGCAAAAGCCACAAGAGCAAAAGGGAGGAGCAGCAGCAAGCAGCCTCTTTCTCTCCTTTACACTGTACACTGCCTGTCCCAGAGGCAGATGTAGCACTCACACCCAAGAATTAATCATAAACTCTAGAAGCCCACTCCATGACTGCATTAGGCTTTGTCAGGACATTCAACATTCCATCCCTGGTTCCCCAAAGACTCATGCACATCCCTTCATGCAAAAGACATTTTAGTCCAGCTCTGAGAGTTGTTAAAATCCTAACAGTTTCAGCACTGTTGAAAAGTCCAAGTCCCAAGTCTCCTCCAAGATTTAAGACAAACTCTTAGTTGTGAGCCACTATACCAATGAAAATTTAAACACTTCCAACGTTCAATGGCACAAAATAAACATTAGCATTCCAAAAGGTACGAACAGTGGGGTATAGAGCATTGGGACCAAAGCAAGTCCAACATCCAGCAGGGCAAATATTAAGTCCTGCACTCCATGTCCAGCATCTGAAGCAATCTGTGGCACATTGTGAGCTCCAAAGGGCTTGCGTGGCTCCACCCCTACGGCACGCGCAGTGGTTACAGCTCCCATGGTTTCTGTCTTGGGCCCATTCCCCCTGCCTTGGCACTTTTCTCAGACAATCCACATTCCTATCTTTTCCAAACTTCTGAGGTTTTCACTTCACACTCAGAGCTTCACATACTGTCCTCTCAGAGGCACACTGCCTGGCCTCCCAGGCCTTCTGAAATTGAGGCAGAAGCCTTTTCAACCTCAAAACTCTCACATTCTGTATGCACCTAAAACCAGTGTCATGTGGATGATGCCAAGTTCTGCTGCATCTGGAGTAGTAGCGAAGTTTCCCCCTCTTGGCCATAGGGGTCAAGTGCTGGCATCACTGGGCACACTGAATCCAATTCTGAAAAGCAAATTCTCTATGCTGCCACCATTCTGGAACCTTCTGTGGCCACTGCCGCCACTGTGGAACCTGGCGCTCTGTGGCTTTCTTCTCAAAGCACAGTCTTCATCCTTGTATGCTTGTGACTGCAAAGGATGGAGACTTACTGCTTCTAGTGATGCCCTCAGGCCATCTTTTATATTCTGTTCCTTCTCAGCAATGGAGATCTCAGCTCTGTCTTTGCAGTCCACAGCTTTACTGGAGCTTCTTTTCTGGCCAAACTCAAACATTTTAAATGATCCTTCTGGGCTTTTTGCTCTTGATTCTCTACATAAATCTGGCTAAAAGCCCTCAACAATAGTCATGTCACTGCCTGAACATTCCACTGGCTTCAAATCTCTTCTGCTAGATTAATTAGTCCACCACCCTTAAACTCAGTATCAGGCAAAGTCTCTGGACATGAAAAAAGTGCAGACAAACTTTCTGACAAGCCATAGCACACATCATCTGGAGTCCAACAACCAGTTCAGTCCTTCTTCCCAGCAGAAACTTCCTGAACCTGGTCTTTACTGGCAGGTTTTCTGTCAGCCTTCTGGTCTTCTGAGTTCTGACTAGAATCTCCCATACAGAGCAGCCTAAGGCATTCCAGCTCTACTCTTTCAGGTGACATCTCCAAACCTTCCCAAACTCTTCCCACAAGCTATTTCTAAAGGCTCTTGCACCACATAGCCAGGTACACTCACTGCAACAACCCTACTTCTCTGGTACAAATTTATGTCTTGGTTTCTGTTCTCTCGTTACCGAGACAGAGTACCTGACACCCAAAATTTGGCTTACAGTTTGTGGAGGTTTCAGTCCATATTTGACTGTCTCCAAGGCAGAGTGGCACATAGCAGAGGGCAACCCTCATGATGGCAGAAGACAGCAAAAGCATCAAGAGCAAAAGGGAGGAGCAGTGACAAACAGCCTCTTTCTCTCCTTTACATTGTATGCAAACTATCCACGCTAGGGTGGATGTAGCACTGATACCCATGAATCAATCATAAACTCTAGAAGCCTGCCCTATGACTGCAGGAGGCTTTGGGAGGACATTCAGAACCAAAGCATAATACCTATGAAAACCTCGAATTTCTCTTTCTTTACAGCTGTGTATAAAAATACTACATCTTTTTTTATCCCTTTCTCAGTTGATGGGCATTTCAGTTGTTTCCAAGATTTAGCTATTACAAATCGTACTGCTATAAATGTGAGTGCCCATATATCACTTTGGTGTGATGTTTTTGATTCTCCTGAGAAGATATCCAAAAGGAGATACATATATGTGACATAATGAAGATAATTATACCACCAACTTTTATTAGTTCATTGAAAAGAATAGTGTTTGTATTGTTAGATAAATCTTATATATCTAGGGTCAGGAATATAGCTTAAGGGCACAGTGCCTGCCTAGAAAGCACTAGATCATGAGTTCAATTTCCAAACAAAAATCTTACTTTGTATCTGATAATCTGAGCAACTACTTTAAAGATAACAATATACAATGTAGTAACCATTGTTAATTTCCTATCATCTTGTTTTGAAATTCTGTATTGTTTTAATGGTGTTTTTATATTTAAAATAAAGGAGAATGATTACAATAGAAAAACTCCTATGTATATAAGCACATTATTGGGGCTGGGGATATAGTTCAGTGGAATAAGCGCCTGCCTAGCAAGCGCAGGATCCTGAGTTCGATCCCTAGTACCGCAAAAAAAAAAAAAAAAGAAATTTATAAACACATTATTAAATAATTAAAATAATGTATAAGGGATAAACACCTATCTCCTCCTCTGAATCTAGCAATGTGAGAGTTTTGGCTCCTTCCTAAGGTCAAAAGAAACATTAAAGGTAGATATTTTGAATAAATTCAGAACATTTAGGCAGCCATAACAGCACAACACAAGGCACAACATGGAAGAGTACTCCCAGAGCTCCTTCAGAAAATGGCACCAAGGACAGGATAAGTGTGCTGGAAATGAGGGTCAGCTTTAGGAAAGGAATTAATGGTAATGTATCTGTGACTGTAATAAACTTTTAAAATCTTAAACATTCACCATATTTTTATAACATCTCATAAATATGTACATGTGTATGAGAGTACTGTCCAAAAGTCAGTTTATGATACTCAAAACCTTATACGAGAGCTTTCTGGAAATAAAAAAAATCAAATATATTTAAATCATCTTGTGAAAAAATTGCACTAAAATTTGAGAGAAAATTATAGTTTATAACCAATAATAATCCCAAAAGGCAATCCCAATCATCTTCATGTCAAGTATTAGAAGATTAAAAAATCAAAGGATCAAAGTCTGTAAAGTCTAAAATCTCTAAAAGGCCAAAAATCATAATCCTAAAGGTTGAAGTCCTTAAACTTGAAACCCAGAAAACCACTAGTTTTCATAGGAAAAAAAAATCTATATAAGAGACATGGATAGTCCTCAAAAGACAGAAATAAATATTTCCATGAATTAAAATTGAATTTGCCAGAAGAAACCCCCGAAGTTTCAGGCTGTTGTAAAGATGCACATGGTACTAAGATACAAAGACGTTTATTAATTGGTATCGTGCCTGATGTGCTGGCACATGCCTGTAATCCAAGCACTCAGGAGGCTAAGGCAGGAATACTGCTTTGAGTTTGGGGCTGGTGTGGGCCACATAGTGAATTCAAGCCCAGTCTAAATTACATAATGAGACCCTGTCTCAAGAAATACATACATACACACATACATGGTATTGATGTTCTGTGCTATATATTTCATCTTTACATCGGTTTAATCCTATGGGTATAATTTATATGAGGACTCCTAAATTTTATCAGTAATTGTTTTCAAATGTGGCTGTTTGAAAGGGCTTGATCACAGTGCTGACTTTGTGTGTAAGCATTGTTCGCGTGTGTAAAACCACTGTCACCTCTTCAATAAATGAAAAATTTCCTTTTCTACATCTGTGTCAGTGAAAGATAAAATTCCTTTAGGTCTTGGTTTTTCAAGCAACTACCTAATGAGTGATGATATATTGTGATCTTGATCCAGCTTATCAAATGATGTAAATTGTCTGTCAGGTACTTTAAATAAAGCTGAGTATATATAATTACCAACTGTAGTAATACCTGTCAGATATTTCACTTTTCATCTACTGCTTAATGAATGCATACTGTGTGCTCATACTGTTACTTGTTATTAGCATACATGAGTGTTTATGTTACCAAAATGTTTATCTTTGCCTATTTCATTCTATAAATTCATCTATCAGTGTATTTACATGTTCCTCATAAATATTATAACTAGAATGTAAACAAATGTTTTATGTAATAAGCTATTTTTTTCAAAATGTTGTTTTCAGGATATTGGTCTTCTGAGATTTTAGGCTTTAGGCATTTTAATCTTTCAGGATTTTAACATTCTGAATTATGGCATTTAATACTGTCTATCAGAATTACGGGTCAAAAATTTATAAATTTTATTTCTCATTGAAACATTCACCCAGTTTGTAAAACCCTAAAACATCTTACATTTGAATAGAGTATAAAATATAGCTTCAGTGAGTATCAACATTTATTTAACTCTGTGCTCCACACACCTTTACTTCATGTTCACCTTCAAAATCCCCTCTCTGCCCTCTAACATCTACCCTAGACTTCCAAGCCACCCTTGACGGGTAACAGGGTAAACCCCAGAGCCACTGTAGGCACATGAATCCAGCTTTGGTTTCCTGCCCCAACAGTTCTGATTCTCCATAATCTTAGAAAAGTTACTTGCCCTCTCTTCTCAATATCTTTAAACTAAATCCACAGGGTTGTGTTACATTTTAACGAAGATAATGGATATTAATACGTTACCACATCATCATTATTTTTTTTCATCAGAAATAGGATTTTATTTATCACTATTAAAAATCTGGGTTTTAAACAGACTCTTGGACTGGTGGTTCATATCCATCGTTAAAGATGTGTGAAAATCATTACAATTTCAAACTCTTTTAATACTAATATAGGATATCTTATTACATGAGCCCAAATCAATGTTTCACATTTAATCTTGACATCCAAGAGTAGAATTAAAAGCCCTGACAGGTGTTAAGAAGATGTCACAATCTGGGGTATAGTTAGTAGGAGGAAATTAGGAAAAGGGCCGAACTGTCTAACAGGAATTTCTAAACTCAGGTCATAATGATCTTTTATTCATTCTACCAGCTCAGAAAATCAGATATGTATGTGTGATAGAGGCATGCTGATTGCCAAGAGAGGTAGACAGAGACAGAAAGAGAGGGATAGAGGCAGAGGCAGAGGGACAGACAGAGAGACAGAAAGAGACAGAGAGAGAAGAAAATCGGAGAGGAGACGGGGAGAGGCCACTGTACTGTACACGAATAAAATCGGTTGTGGACTGCTCTCAAACATTTGCTTATAACCCCACTGACCAATTTCCCAAGAATTGTCCTAATTTTTTATATGGCCATGAGCAACTGAAGTAGTTTATTTGCTCTCTTGGTGTATTAGTTAGTTTTGATCACCTGAAATAACTCTGGAGAAAACAGTGCAAGGAAAATCCTTATTTCTGCTAGGATACTTTCTTTCTAGCATAAGTGAAAGCTGTTTCTCAAGCCCCAGAGGTCGTACAAACACAGAAATTTAATTTCCAGACATGACGTGAGGCAGCAGCTAATGTCTTTCCGGACCTGTGGAGGTACAATGTAGAGAAGCTCACCAGACACTTAAAATGACCCTCAACACACTCAGCATGTTTGATGTGGAAAAAGTATTGCCCTTCTTAAGGTATTTTTGCTTGCTTCTACCTTATACTTTCTGCTTATATGATATCTCAGAGGTCAGAAATAGTAGGATAAATTTTAGTCATGGCAAAAAATAGCAGTAACATTAAATTAAGTTAGTTTTGAAACATAAGGTGGCCTGGATTTATGGAGGAAGAGCTGGAGGATGAAGATATTATTTTTGTGAAATATCAGCTAAAGCCCATCTGTGCACCACTGTCTGCTGATGTCTTAATTCTCCACCTTATTATCAAAGGCGCTCAGGAAAGGTCATCAAACAAACAAACAAAACCATTTGTTAGAGACAGAGAGTAGGAAAAATATGCATGAGTCACAACATCATTGCTCTCTGCCTGTACAGAGGAGTAGAATGTATAAATTCTTCTAAAAATTATTATATATTAAAGCAATAAAGTCACTCAACTCAGAAAATATTTTTTTCCTCTTCCCAGTTTCTACTGAGCTTATTCATCTCTTACTGAATGTTTCATTTTCGAAGTAAAACAGTCCCCTGAAAACAAATAGAGGAATGATAAAGATCTATGTTTATGACAAAGAAAAAATCATTCAGAGTTGTTGTTTTTATTTTCTAGGCACTGTTGATTTTTCATTAAACACTGGATAAAAGCATACAGAGAGAAAAGCTTCAAAAGCAGAAGCTTTAATTTGGGGCACACACATTCCCAAGGAAACGGAGTTCTTCTGTCTGGTGTGATTTAATTCTACCTCACGTACAGTTCAGGAATTAGTCTCCTGAGAACACAGTTTGTTCTGCCCTTTACAGAGAATCTCCCTTTGGGACACACTGTCAGGTAGTTCCTGCCCTGAGGAGCTAAGATAAGATTCCTTCAGATTTCCCATGTCAGAAAACACTGGTAGCACAGCTCCCTGCCAGAGAAGGCATAAAGAAGAAAGGCACTGATTTTGCCCCTAGGAAGTCAAGCTACTGAGTACTTACGTGTTCCTGCTATAATAATTAATATTGCATGACAAGAGTGTGAAACAATTATTTAAGGATTTTTTAAAATATTAAAGCCTCCAAATATAACATACACTTTGTATAGGCTACTGTGCAGAACCCATTTTGCAAAGGATAATCACTTTTACTTACTCGCATATTGAGTGTGTGTCCAGCACTACTAAAGGAGCTGAGTATATACTGGTAGAAAAAGTTAACTTGTTGCTCTTAATACAGCCTATATATTCTCCAGGGTCCATCTTGACTCACTTAACAAAATATCCTAGGCAGGGTAATTTATAAAACACAGAAATCTAGCACTCAAATTTAAGGCTGGGAAATCCAAGCTCAAGGTGTCAGCACACAGTGTTGAGGTCTTGCTCTCTGCTTTGTAGCTGACACCTTTCTGATATACCCTCCTTGTGCCAAGAGGCCAGCAAGCACCCTCCAGCGTCGTTTCATATCGGTGTGAATCCCTTTCGGAATGACTAAGCTCTCATGATTTACTCATCTCCCAGGGGTCTTGCCTGTTACTATCACATGAGGATTGTTATTCAACTACAGTGTTGTGGTGACATATTCAGATCATCAGGCCCTACCCTTGGCGCCCTCAGCTTGTGCCCTTGCTCTATAGAAAACACATTTATTCCACCTCAGCACCATTTTATTCCATCTCAATGAGCTAGTAAAAGCCTTAGCTCATTCTAACATCAACTACAAAGTTTAAAATTCAGAGATTTGCCTCAATATCATTTAAAACATATTTGGTTGATACTGAAAACCCGATTCTTCCTTGAGGCTTGAGCAAAGATGTGAGTAGTTACCTGACTCAGGACGACGGTGAATGAGAAAAGTCCATGCAGAGAAAATAACTGCCAGGTGTGTTGGAGAGAAAGCAGGAGACGAGACTGGTGAAGTAGCCAGAACGCAAACATGATCAGGATCATGAAGATCGTAGAGCACCATTAGGAAATTTGATGTTAAAATCTGGTGGCACAACTCTGTGCTGTCATAGGTAGGAGAAGGGCACATTTCATTTGTGCTTCGTACAAAAGTAGACTGTCTAGAGAACGAAAAATGATTACGGCTAAGTAAGGGAAGTAGTGTGGGCCCTAGGGAGGAATCAGGCCAAACAAGCTGAGAAGGGCCAGAGCAACAGCAGTGCTCAGCGAGGAGCAGTTACCGTGGAGGCTGGGCAGTGGGCTGAGAAGAAGTGGAGAGGTCATGTGCTCAGGCAGTGAATGACCTATGGGGTTTTGGGTTGTGAAAAAGGGTGGGTAGGGAGCAATCTGAATTACAAAACAGAAAGAAATGAATTGTGCTAAGTAGGTTTTAGAGATTTCCATTTTCAGTGTTAATTTTGATGTACCTAATAGGAATCTAGGAACAGGTTTCAACTAAGAACTTGTCTATGCCAATCTAAAAGCTCAAATAGCAACATACATTAGAAATACAAATACGAACATCATAGACCTAAGTGATCATTCAAAATGCTGAGCCCGGATAGAGATGTACGAGGAGATAAGACAGGGTCAAGGGGAGGGACGCTCCAATTCATATTTTACTGATAGGAGGAGGAAAGTGCAAAGCAAACCAAGACTAGCAGTGTAACTGGAGAAAAACCAGAGAAGCAGGATGTGAAATTCAAAAGAAAACTGGTTACATAAGCATGGTGTGGGTGTCTGTTGAACACTAACCTTTCAGAAAGAGCGGTACAGAGGCACAGTGCAGACGCTGGTGATCTTACCAAGAGCTGACTCAGGGAGTGTGTGAGGAAATGCATAGGGAGGATTGTTCAATTTAACTAGAAACACACCCTCAAATACCCAGTGGCGTAACTTAGTAAAGTCTTATCTTTTAAGAAAGTCATGTGTAAAGGGCAATTGTACCTTGTTATTTTCCAGTTTGGCAGCCCTCTTGCGTCTTATACAAGGTCACTGAAACAAATGGCCTGTGAGGTTGTTACAGCAGAGGAAAAAATCAGGATAAGGTTTAGTGTACTTTTAAAGTTTTGGCCTAGATATTGTTTATATCACTTCTGTGCATGGTGTCCAAAATCTGATTACATGACAAGGAAATTTGAAAAATGTAGGGAAGAACTTGAGTATTTGATGAACCCAAGAAAATGTCTATCACAGAAGAAAAACTTGATTATGGGATGAAAGGAAGTATGAGATGTGACAAATTTCAGAAAATAGGAAAGCCATAAACATCCCCTTCCTACATCCTTCAGCATCGCCTCTTCAAACTACTAGCATTTTTTCTGTTCTCCTTTGTACCAAATTCTGAGTTACCCACCCATTAGCTTTGACAAATATTATGCTGTAACTTATGCCAGTGACATAATATTTAAGGAAAATTAGCACATCTATCTGCATACTGGGTAAATTCCAACTTTTTAAATAAAATAATAATATGTTGTGAAATTTTGCAGTTTATATTGTCATGCAATTAGCATTGGTAGGCTCCAAACAGTCAATAATCTTTTCATCTCTGCTTTCATTTTTGAAACTATAATCAACTGCAATAAAGGAATTTCATCCAAAAAATACAAAAATGAATAAATAAATAACTTCTTTAAAAACTCAGCACAAATTTTGCATGTGATGTTTACTTCCAGAAAAAAAAACTTAAAGTTGTTAAAGGAAAAGCGAATCAACACTTGCACACTCTTTCTATGCCACACACATTACACCACACATGTGAAGTAACTCCCATAATACCAATTAATGATATAATCCTATTTGAGAAATGAAAATGAAGCTCTAAAACCAAATGTTAGTGCACAGCATGTGTGGGGACAAAGTCAGCTGATCCTGTCTTCAAAATTCGAGTTCTTGCTACCCATTAATGGACATGTTCATGTTTCTCATAAGTCACAGTACTGGCAAGCCCATTCCCTTTTAAAATTCTAAGATCAAGTGCTTCTACAAAATAGCCTTTGAGGAAAGTTTTTCTATTAAAAATACACTTGATTTCTGACCATTATGTCTAAGGTGAATTCCAACTTTTCTAAGTGAGCTGTTTGCAGATTATTTTTATCTGTAATGCACATCACACCAAACTCAACATATCCAAAAGCTGATCTCTCTTTTGAAAAGTACCCTTCCCTACTGGGGCTAAACTCACTGGCACAACGCTTGCCTGGCGAGTGTGAGGTCCTGAGTTTGATTTCCGGTACCAAAAAAAAAAAACTGTCCTTCCCTTACATTTCCCCCTCTTTGACCATAACGTCATGTATCTGTCATCTTAGTTTTCTTTCTCTTGATCTTGTGTGACTATTTTCTCTAAGTGAACAGAAACTAGAAAGGATCCAACATCTTCATATTTTATGACCATGATCTCTGTCATTGTCTTGCTCATGGCAACGGTGCAGTATTTGCTGATGATAAAACTTCACCTCACTCTTCCTGTGACATTTTATCACCATCATTGTTCTAACTGAAGCCTTAAAAATTATTTGCTAAAATAGCTCCCTGGTCAATTGCTTGCTGTCCTAATGGGTCTCTGTTTATGATACAAAATAAACACTGTAGCCAGGAAAAAACAGTTATAGAATGTTACTTCATTCTATCATTTCTTCTTTCCATATTTTCCATCAATTATTAATTTAATTGTAATTTCTTAGCACAGAAAGTTTTTTTCCAGATTTAGCCCCTTTCTGTTCTGTGATAAAACATACATAGAAAGGAAGACTTCCACTCTTAGAAGATGAAGTAAATGTAATTTCCTTATCCCTCCTCATAAGCACAACTAAATCCCTGGAGAGATAAATATATAAACCAAATATATATCACAGGAAAAGACATAAAGTTAGAACTCAGAAAGCAGAATGGCTACAGACCTCAAGAGCCCGGATAGATCACTAAGACTTCTGGGCTTTCCTTTGGCTTCATGTAGCCCTGAGCTGAACAATATAGAAACTTGGAGATGTCTTTGATATGGGGAAGTAAACCAATGCATGGTTCAAACAATCAAATTCTGTTCCAGTCAAATATATGAGAAAAATGTCTTTGGCCCCACCCCTCCTCCCTGAGCACAAATTGAGTGCAGCACTTAGACTTCAGTATCCATGCGGTCAAAGTGAGGCTCCCAGCTCCCATGCCAGGATCATGTCAGAGAAAACTTTGTTAATAGACAGCACCTGCATCATTGTCTAAAAATAACAATGCAGGTACCATGCGGGCATGAGGGGAAGACATAGAGCAAAACCAAAGTCCTGTTGTTAACAGAAGTCTCCCAGTAAAGCTGGATCTTGTGCACCAAGCAGTAACACAGTAAGAGAATGGTATCAGATCAAATGACCTACAGTGTGAGCTTCTGTGTGGCCATGACAATGGCAAATTAATTCCAAAGCCAATACAGAAGAACAAGACTCATAAAGGGCAACACAATAATGGAGAAGCACAAGACTGTGTTGCTTACAACACCTGACTATAATGCACAGTCAGCTGATCTTGGATGAAAGAGCACACCCAAACTCAAAGGAGAAAGGATGGCCTCTTCTACAAATGTCAGTGGAAAAACTGGGAAAACATAGGCAATCAACAAACAAAAATGAATCTAGATATAGCCCTTACACCTTTAAAAAGAAAATCTCAAAGTGAATCATAGTCCTAAATATAAAACACAGAAGTGTAAAACTCATAGAAGATAGCTAGGAGAAAATGTAGATGACCTTGGATTTGGAATAGCATTTTATATAAAAAAACCAAAATGCATAACCAAGGATTTATAAGTTGGACATCATTAAAATTAAAATACTTGCAAAAGACATTACCAGAAAATGAAAAGAAAAAGTACACATTCTAAAATTAAGTTTTTTAAAAATCCATACCTACTGAAGGACTTGTTTCCAAAGTATACAAAAACCTTTTAAAACTCAGCAAAAACAACCCTTCAATGAATGAATGCTTAAGCAAACAATGACACAGCCGCACCACAGAATAGAACTATTGAACCACCAGGGTAAGCTTCCAAGTAACTTTTATTAGAGGAAAACCATACATACCATAGCATACCATTTATATAACATTCATGAGATGGCAAAATTGTAAAACTAAAAAGGAAACATTGTTTTCAGAAATGATGGGGAAACAGGAGCTGGACAGAAGTGGGTCTGGCCATAAAAGGGCACCATGAGGGCCCCTGTGGTGATGGAAGTTCTCTTACCTGGAAAATATCCAGGTTGGTTTGCTAATTGTGCTATCTGATCATTGCTTAGCAAGCTATTTCCATAAAGTGTGCAAGATGTCTCTGTGTCAGTTCTTACTACTGTAAACCTATAATTATCTCAAGATGAAAGATTTATTAAAAACCATAAAGAGTCACCATAGTCAGTTCCTCCTCAGATGCAGGATTCAAACTAGTGAATGTGAATTTACTAATACTTTCTAAAGCTGTAGCAGAAGATGCCTGCCCCCAGCCAGTATACTTCAGTTTGTTAGTTGCCCAGGTAATAGTTCCTGTTCCAGTCCTGGTTGCTCCTGTCTCTTAGAAACGGGTGGTCACTGTGATACACAGCTAGTCACTCTGGTGCACGTTGTACAAATCAATCCCCAACTGACAGCCATTCTGCCTCTGCTCTTCCTGCTTTCTTGTCCCATATGAGCCCTAGGCCACCAGAGACAGGCCCTGACAAGTGGGGAATGATCTCCATCAGTGCCTATTGACATAAATACATCTGCCTCCAAATCCTGGGCATCCTTTCAGTGTTTCTGCTTGCTACTGTAAAGCCACCTACTTTTCCCCTAAACTGCCTCCTTTAGAAGAATTCATTAAAATATGCCTATTTTTGACTTTTGCTACCAAATTTACAAAATTCCACTGATGTTAGAAGGGCCACCATGGTAGAAGAGTGAAGCTAAAATAGCCCTTGTGGCTCCAGTCCTGACGATCATAGCTGTTTCTTGAAGGTCTGGCTTCATGTTTCATTTGCTTGAAGGAATTTGTTAGTGATTCACCTATTCCTGTACCTCCCTAGAAATTAATGGTAATGTCACTCAGAATCAAGTAGTGAAGTATTTCATGGTATTGTTGTCATCGATTTTATTCTGCTCAATTGCTTTTAGTTGCTTAACTTGATTTTCCTGTCAATAGCTTTCACAACTCTTGTGTCATATGTATCTTTTCTGTTTGACTTTTTGTATATTCAGTTTGGTAAAGCTTTTACCCTGGAGATACTCAGCACTGTTAGTGCACAGTGATGCTACCTCAGAGAGTTATTGGCACACATGAAGTAATCAATCTGGAAAGGAAGAAAACTACAGAAGAATTAAATCTTACTTTCCAACCTGGATTATGAACATAGATGAAATGGATTCCTAAACTGATAGTATAACACACCTAAACCCCATCTAAATGGTAAAAATCAAGGCAAATATTTTGCAAGGGTGGTGTGCGTATCCACTGTTATGCACCAGATAATTGTTAATCTTAAGTTAACAGATACAGTTTTAGAAAAATATGTCATAGTGGTTCCAGCAAAGTTACCATTTCTGATAGGAGTCTTTTCCTGGGGCATCACAGAAGCAAGCCTCTCTCCTTGCTCCTTTAGGCCTGGGTCCCTATTCTCACCAATCCCAGGGCACAAAACTTTCTACAGTTTTCCTACCTGGCCACGCTTTTACAATCCCCTTCTCTGCTTTCTTTTCATCCTATTCCAGTTTTTGTTTTGTTTTGTTTTGTTTTGTTTTTGTCTTTTTGAGACAGGGTCTCACTATGTAGTTCAGGCTGGACTTGAGCTCACTTTGCAGCCCAGGCTGGTCTCAAACTCTGGTGAGTGTGTGTTTCTACAGTCATTCTGACATAATTTCAGGGAACTTGTGAAAAATAAATATTAAAAATTTTCAATTCTTGCTTAATTTTAAATATGCTTTTGGTTGCATTTTCTTTTTTCTCTCTTTCTTTCTTTTTGTTTGTTTGTTTGTTTCTTTCATACTAAGGATTGAATTCAAGACCTCACACTGAACTGCCTTTTTTTGGTGATGGACCGTAACTTGCTAAATTGGCCAAACTGGGTTCAAATTTGGGCTTCCCCTGCCTTACTCTTTCAGAATGTTGGGATTTCACACCTCTGCCATGTCAAGCATAGTTACCTATTTTTTGAACTAGTTGCACATAGAAGCTCATAAAGGTAGAAATGTAAAGTGTGAAAACTGACAGATTTTAGGAAGCTTCCTTGCTGGAATTCATGACAGCTGTGGCAATACTAATGATGATGCTTCATATGAGAAATCCTCCCCAATCAAATTTCAAATATCATACAAGTACAAATGATTCCATGTAAGCACTCATCATATTTGGTATAGATAGTGATTGACAAATAAGGGTTATCCGGAAAGCCTATCTGGATAGAAGCCTAAAGAAAATTCAAGTCTCTTAGAACTATCTTGATGCTTATTGTTTAATGCTATCTTTTCAAAATCATTGCTGTAGAAGAACAAAGGGACTAAAGTCTTCTTTTTAGTGGTGTCTTCATTCCATTGAGCACATTTAAGACGAGCCATACTGGGTCATGTTGGCTACTCCCAGGAGGGACCTACTGCTGAGCACAGCACCCACAGCCCAGCTATGTACAGGGGCATCCAGTGTCCTCTGCTTGCCAGATTCCAGTTACTGCTCAATATCCAGAACAGATGGCAGCCCCTTTGTCCGATCTCCTCAGGCGCCTCCAGGAAAGTTTGCTGCTTCTTCGGCATTCTCAAAGTGTTCAGTGTGCACTTCTTCCCAGGCAACTGTTTAATCTGAGGAAAGGAGCGCTTTCTTTACGTTGTGAGACTGTGGATGGACAAGACCTTTTTTCCTTTTCTTCTTCTAGTGCCCGTCTTACGGTACGACAGTGAATGACAAGCAGTTCATGGGTGGATGAATGAAAGGCTTCGCTGGAAGCCTGGAAAGAAGCTTCACTTATAGGGTTTACACTGTTATCCTAACAATCTAATGCAAGTTCCCTAATATAACTGAGGGACAGTTCTATGATTAAAAGTAATTAAATATATATTTAACATAAATATATTATATATAACACAAATATATATTTAACATCACACTCACATATATATGTATATATATATATTTAATATATATATTTAATTAGGCTATATTTGCTAAGCATTGCTACTGTAAGTGAGCTGGGATAGTTCATTCCTTGATTTGTATAGACAAAGATTTCAATTATGTCTCTTAAGTCATATCACATTTATTGCTTCTCACTTAAAACACTGAGACAAATTTTTTATCTTAAAGAGAATTTAAAAAGAACAATAGAATGCCAACAATATAGAGAAAAACAAAACAAAGCAAAAACAATAAAAATGATACAAGGTTTCAGAACAAAATGATAGGAATTAACAGTGCTTGTTATATTACATAGTGTGATCTTCAACGAAGTTGCTCAGATTACCAGATGTACGAATGCAAGACTGATCAAACCATTAAAGAGAATAAAAAAAAAAAAAAGCCATTAGAAATGATACAGAGTTTCATTAGACAAGATGATAGAAATTCACCAATGATTGTTATATTGCGTATTGTTGTCTTCAAATCAGTTGTTCCCACAATTCTTGACACAAATGGAGAAAAATCACAAATTGAACCCTGTTGTAAGTTTAAAAATGTTACATGGCTGAGAAAAGACGATTGGGAAATCTATTTGTATCTTTGCTATACACTGCATTTTAGCAGTGAACTGTTCACTGAAATATTTGCAGAGCCAAGGAAATAATATTATGAATGACTGTATTGGAAACCAGCAGATGGTTCTCCTTGGAGCCATACTAGAGCTGGACATGATGACAATTGTAAAACTGGTGCACAATTTTAGCAATGAATGTGGTAACTTTCAAGGATGTGTAGGCTAACGAAACCAGCAGGGTCTTTCTCACCGTAAGTACAAGAATATAACTGGTTATTTTAGTGAGTTCTTCAATCCTGTTCTCACTACATTATGGTTGCTAAGCAACCCAAGCAACATTGTGATACGCATGCTTGAAAAGCCAAGGCACCAAAATGTGTTTGTTGATTTATTTATTAGAATGGAAATGATCCAGGTCCAAACTAAAATCTTTCCAATGTGATGCTTGGCACAGACAGATACCAACTTCCAACTTCACTGCAATCACAGTGAGATTGTTTTATTTTCTGAAAAGGTAAAAAGACCCTCAGTGACCTCATATGAAAAGTTCTGTAATAATTTTTGAAAGGGGTCATGTATGAACGTCTTAAGAGACATTTCAACCTTGGAAGTTCAAGTGAAGAAATATGTGTGGAGTGGAGCCCAGGCCAGGGCATTTGTAGGACAATATGGGCTATGAATTATTGCAGTTGCATTAGCTAGTGAGCACAGTAAGCCATCAAGCTATGTAAGTTGTCACAAGACGCACCGAGGCAGTCTGTTTCCCTCAGGTGTGAGGGGATGAAGGGCAGGAGGAAGGAGTCTGACTCATAAAGTCCTGATGCCTCAAGATAATAGTAACTTATTTCCCTCTGTTTATAGGTCACTAATGGTGACTGATCCAGAAGGAATGGGGGCACCAAATTGTCCTTGGCCTGTTGTCAGAGACAAAGTAACCATAGATGATTAGAGCTGTGGACAGCCAAAAAACTGTAATCAATGACAGCTGTGAGCATGATACAAGAATAATAACGTGTAATTCAGTCGGGTTATTTTCAGTATTTTAAAGCTAAATTATTCAAATTCTAGTTCATGAAGGAGATAAAGTACACTAGTGTGTTATTCAGAATGACAGTAGATGGAATTTCTATTTTCACCTTTGACTACTAGTAGTGAACAGAAAATTACAACGAATTGTCACCCTTGCTCAGTGCCCCCTGCTCCTTTCCATGTTAGAAAGTTTTATCGGGTAAAGCCAAACTTGGGGAAAAAATCTCAACTCCTTCCTGTGTGTTATATCTCAGCAAAGCATATATATATTATTCTGGTTCTTAATTTTTATTGTTTTGCTCCATATCTGAGGTGCTCTTTCTTTGAAAGCTTGTATTTAAAAAAATCGCATTATTTTGTGCTGTTTCTCATGTTCATCATTTATTGATAGGTCATTAAGTAGTTATGTGACCAGACTTGATACTCTTCTAGAGTTTTGTTAGCAAGTTTTTTTCTGTTTCTTTGTTTCTTCCATTGTATTTTTTGTTTGGTTTTGTTTGGTGCTGCATCCTGCGCAGTTCTTGAAATTTCAGAGGGAGGACGGCAGGGTGATGAAGACAGGAATCAATACACAAAAGCTGAAGCCACGTGGAGCCCTCTCTCCTGATGGAAGAAAGCAAAGTGCCCAGCACCTACTGTGAATTTATTCATACAGTCGGCATACGAATAAGATCATGGAGGACTTAAGGGGAGGGTGGGATCTGAGACAGGAAGAATATCTAGTCAGTAGCAGAGCATCATGTCTTGGTGGCTTCAAGAAAACAAGAGAAAACTGTCTGTATTATCTCAAGTGAAGGTCAACTCACTACATGTATCAGCTCCCTGAGCTGTGCACACTTCACATGGGGCCCCAGCCAGACACATGAGATGCAGTGACTTGGTCCTCGATACTGCAGGTACAGATAGGCTCGCTCCCAATAGTTTTGCTTTTGCCAATGCAGAAAGTCCATTCCTAGAATCTTTGTTTCAGTGAATGGCAGACATGAAACTAGGGCAAACCTAAAAAGTATTTTTTTCTATCATAACAAACACCATAGACAAACCATAGAATGCAACAAGGTAACTATTTTCTTCCTAAAACATAAATTATTATTTCATGGATTCTTCTTTTATCCTTCTAGACACTTTTAAATGATGCTTCACTCAGTCATAAAATATCTGCTGAGAATCCCCAGAGCTCCGTATGTTATAAAGCAGTCATATATTGCCTATTTTCATAACCTTTGTGGCTAAGCACTTTTAATCAGAAATGTATTGGCATTCGCTTCCATTTTCAATTGGTGATTTAACATGGTGTGATAATTTTACACTTTGATCTAGGATTTCAAACTTCACATAAAATCTTTGGGATAATTTACAGGTACAGAATCCATTAACGACTTTCAGTGCATTGTACAACGCCTTCCTTGTACAATGCGTTCTTAAAAATATATGTATATCTGGGCTTGTATCTGAGAACAATTAGTTTGACTAATTGGTGCCCTTCTGTGTTAATTCTTTATTAAATATGTCAAAGTGCCACAATAATTCTTTGAATCACTTGTCTGACACTTTAGGCTAATTACTGAAAAAAAAAGTCATGCTTAACCAAATTTAAGTTTGTTTTATCTTCGATGTAATAGGAAAATAAGTTATTTGAAGTCATACAATACTTTATAGATTTACACAACAATCACTTCCATTGTTTTTTTTCATTTTTGTTGTTTTGTTTGTGATCCAATTCTCTTTGAAAGATGCAATTCATACTGTAAAATATTTGGGACTATATTAAGTAAATCATATAATACACTGAAATCCTAGCTTGGAAGAGAATATATTCATTTTCTACTAAAATTAAACATTATTTCAATTAGACTCCATTGTCAAGAAATTTGATCGGTGTTGGACAGACTCACTGCCTTACACCTTCCAACTGTGTTCACAGAGCTCAGCAGATGATTCTTTCTCCATGCTTGAGTATGTCTTTTTTAAAGTTATTTTAAGAAATAAAAGAGGAAAACATACTAACAAACTGACATCCATTTACAAAATAGCATAAGAACAATACAAACAGTACAAAGTTACAGACAAAGTGGTAAGAAATTAACAATGGTTGTTGTATTGCATGTTGATATCTGCAAAGTAGTTTCTCAGGAAAACAAATAGAGACATGCAATAATGATCAAACAAGTAATCTTTAACTGTTCCTTTCAGTAAAACAATAGAAGACAGCAGTACCACTGTTAGCTATCCTGTATACACATACATACATAATTTCCCCTTCTTTCCTTTCTCCTTTCCCACATCCCAGTTACCCATTACTTTTGAGCATTTTCCTTTCATTTCACAGTCTATCTTACCTCCTAGTTTTTATTCATTCTTTCAGATTCTTACACTAGTGAGACAAGACGTTGCTTTCACATGCACATCTATTTCACTTATGCGTATAGTCTCTAGTTGTGTCTAGTTGTGACCATTTACCTATAAAAGCCTCAAGTTTATCTTTCTTTATAGCTGAGTAATATCCCATTATATAAAAGTACCACAATTTTTTTATCCATTCCTCAGTGGATGGACATTTGGGTTGCTTCCACAATTTAGCAATTACAAATTATGCCACTATGAGCATAGGTGCACATATATTGCTGTGATATGATGTTTTCAGATCTTCTGGGAAAATACCCAGAAGGGGAATAGCTGGGCTGAATGGGTCTATTTTCAGTCTTTGGCAGGTGGCAAACCAATTTTTCCAGCACCATTATAAAAGAGGCTGTTGTTCTTCCAGTGAGTTTGTTTGGGCCCTTTATCAAAGATTATGTGGCTGAGTCTGTTTTATGGTTGGGTCTGTGTCTTCCAGTCTGTTCCATTGATCTTCTGGTCTGTTTTTTAGCTAGTACCACGTTGATTTTATTACAGTAGCTTTGTAGTATAATTTCAGGTCAGGGATTTTAATTCCACCTGACTTGTCCTTGTTGCACAGGATTGCTTTTGCTATTCTGGGTCTCTTCTTGTTCCAGATGAATTTAAGGAATGTTTTCTCTAGATATGTGAGGTATGCTAATGGTAGTTTAATGGCAATTGCATTGAATCTGTACAACAATTTTGGTAGTATGGCCATTTTCATGGTGTTGGATGGAGTATGTCTTTCTTTGCACTCCAAAGGCAAGGCATCCTCTCAATGATTGGCATGCAGATGAAGGCCCCCAGCACCTAGCCATGCATGGGCTTCCCAGGCTGTGCTGCCTTGCCCCTCACTGCAACCAAGTGACTTCCCATCTCTCTGGGAAGCACCCTTCCATTGCACAGCTTACCTGAAATGCCTGCTCCACCACAGCAAGAAGCTCTGGCCAAAGCAGTCATTCAACAACCTGAAAACAAATGCACAGGTGCTGAGTTAAAAGTAATTCTCTGCCTTTCTGCACAAGTATAAAGCAAAGCCTTCTTAATGTCACCTGTGTAGGCATTGTTTACACCTTCCAAACAAGTGAGTTCACATTTTGTTTTTCCCACAAAAGAAAGGGGAATGAATAACAGAAAAAAAGAGATTAAAACATGTTTGGGATACAAGGTGAAATATACACTTTTATGGCAAATATTACTAATGTTCAGATGTCTAAAATAAATATGAGAACTGGGCATTGTGGCACATACGTGTAATCCCAGCACTCGGGAGGCTGAGGCAGGAGGAGTACTGAGCATTGGAGGCCAGCCTGAGGTACAAAGTGAGTTGAAGACCAGCCTGAACTGTGTAGCAAAGCCTTGTCTCAAAAAGACAAAAATAAATAAAGAAAAAAATAAGATTGCCCAGAATACTTGAAAAGTAGAATGTCTGTCATGCCCCAAATATTGAATCCAACCTGAATATTAAGCACATGTACTTCACTTCTAAATTTGCAAAGATAACCTAAATTTATAGGTTCTTAAACGTGCTATTGCTATACTTCGTGCATAAAATTTCTTGGTGCATAAATATATCATTGTCTTATAGGTGAATATAGTCTTTTACTTAAG
>PVLD010023537.1:0-27184 GCA_004027595.1 Dinomys branickii | reverse complement strand
CTTTCCCACGTCTCGCCCCGGCAGCCTGGTCCGCCCTACCACATCTCCCCCGGCATCTCAGAGAAATACGCCCAGTTTAAACTTCCCAGCCGAGGTTCCGGCATTCACGCTCACCAAGTCTGTCTCGAGCTGGTGGTGTTTATTAAGGAGGTTCGCTCCCTTGCTGCTCACCCGGTCGCCATCTTCCCCGGATCTCGGTACTATCTTCTTTAAAGCTCAGGATTTGCATGTATTTTTCCAATTCAGAATGATTCATTTAGCTATAGAAATGAAAATATATGGCTAAAGATTGTTACTGCAAGTCAAAAATATATTAAATGAATTTATTATGGGCATAAAACTCCAATATATGTAAATGTTACAAAGCATAATTCATACATTATTCTTCATATTCTTTCCAGGTTCACAATTCAGAGTCCTCTGATCCACTAAGGAAAAGAATAAATTGCTCATTTTTGCAAAAACCTGTGCAGTGTTCATTCTTAACAAAGTTCAAGATTTAAGTACAACTTTGTAGAATCATTTCTTCATTTTAATGGATGAACTCTCTACAAAGAAAGGTGATTCTGAGCTAACCTTAATGGACTTAGTTTCATACTCTTCCTTGAAAGAAAACTAGCTATTCAAATATTGCCATGAAATAATAGTCACACACATATTCAGAAGAAGAGAAGTAGTGAAAGGATTCAGAATTTTATTCATCTGGATTAGAAAAAAATATTAGAGAGAGGATATATTTTGTTGGCGAATTCATTGGAAAAGTTGGTGAATTCATCAGAAAATATCAATAGTACATTATTATTAATTCTCAAAAAGTCATCAATTCTAGTCCTTTCTAGACTTCACAGCTCTTCTTAAATCATACTATGGTAAATTGTCATTCACTGCTAGTGTGTCTTTCTGCTGTTGAGGAATCATACCTTCTCTTGTGTTAGATAGCTCATTCACAAATACCAATATATATACAGATTCAAACAACATTAAAATACTGAGGGTCACACTTTCCCCCACATTTCATAGCTTATTTTTAATAAACAATTACTTTTGAAGAACTGTCATTGACTGGGGGTTTATTATATGATGAATACATACAAAGGATTCATTAAGTGCATTGTAGGAAATATTTGGTCTTAGGTATTCTTTTTCCCATTTGATAAACAAGTCATTTGAGACTTGAATAAAAGAATTTTATGCCAGTGTTAATAAATTGAGGAGGTAAGATAAGATTTCAACATACAGTTCAAATTACCTGTCCTGAGTCACACAGGTGGCACGTGGGAGAGTTACAGTTAATCCCAGCTCTCTCTCTGATCCATCCACTTCCCTTATGTATTTTCTTTTTTAAAATAAGTTTATCAGTACAATTTAGATGTACATAATGCTCACGCTTATCACGGAGAATCTGTGCCCATCCTGACTGGCAAATACTCTCCCAGCAGTTACTGACTGCTCTTTGTTTCCTGTCTGCCTAGCACCACTACTTGCTATGTACAGAATCCGTATCTGTTCTAGGGCAAAAGGTGCCTAGCAATTTCAGGTGGAAATGTAAAGGTTGTTTGCAACAAATAGTTTGTTCTAAGATTCACTTTGGAAGATGGGTCAGCCTGAAGGTATAAACAAGCCAAGAACAAAATTATATTGGATAGTATAACACAAACACACTCAGACACACACAAAGCTTCCCAATTTTCAAAGGTTTTCACAATACCACTCCCTAGTCAGAAACTGACAGCCATTTTCACTGTCTTCCCTCAGTTAATACTCAGTTAATTCTTAGGTGCTGTGGATCCTCCATATTACAGATCATCAAACTCCTCTCCTTTCTGATCTATTGAACTCTGACCTTTGTCTTGTCTGGGGATTAGTTTTCATCTTGTCATCATATCCTACTAACCTTTACCATGGTTTCTGTCACACTGATGCTTCAGAAATGATCTCGTGCTGTTTTGAAATAAAATATATCATTTTCCCTGAGAAAAAGACCACACTGAACAATAAGCCCTAGCGAGACTTTTCAGGTTGCTTGTAATATAAGCCTACCCCCAAATGAACCCGAGCTAAGATCGTCAGTGAGAAAGGTGCATTCAGTATGTCTTTTACAAGACAAAATAGACATAGTGAATTATAGAATAATAATATTAACATATACAAAATAGAAATAAATAATATTGTAGAATTAATACTTAAATGATAACATGTTAAAATTACTGATTTGTAAATAACCAAGCAGGCACATTTGGATGAGAGGTAAATGCCTATATAAGCAGATGAACTTGAGACATTGTTGAATGACCAGCTGGAGTACAGATCCAGTGAATAAATGACATGCACATTTGATAATGAACAGACATGGTTGCTTCTAACAGGAATCTTCAAAGTTCTGTATGCTGTGTTTTGTAACGGGCATATTTAATGCACTTGTATGAAGTAAAGAAATGTTTTCTCAATATTGTTGTCTGGAATTTTCCATCGCTTTTGTGTGGCCCATAATTCTTATGTGTTATTTCTTTTGTTACCAATCCTCTCTCGAGAGTCTTCAGTTAACATTTGATTTAACAGAAGCGTTGTGAAGCCAGCCCGCAGGAGATCATATTTTAGAAGAATTCATGATAGACACCTAACACCTGGAGGCAACGTATATGGGGGACAGTTGGGTAAAAAGAGTAGGCACCTGCCTCGGATTGGGACTTTCTATATTCAAATGATAATAATCCCATATTTAGTATTTCTGTATTTAAACTAACTGGTAGTTCCCTAGGTGAATGTAATTGTCAATATTCATTTGTTTTTTATTGTATCTAAATTACATATCAAAAATCCACTTATGGGCAAAATTTAGCACAAAAGAAAAGAAATAGTAGTGATCTTTTAATAATAGCTAATATTTATGGAGTTGTAACTATGTTAAATTAACTCTGGCCATCTTATAAAGTAGGCAGAAGTAATTATTATCCTCTATCCTTCCTATAAGTAAAACAAAGCACATGAAAATCGAATGTCAACATGTACAAACTTTTATGACTAGCACATCATGTGATTTTCATGATACTGGACTTCCTAGTGCACACCTGCAATGCATCAACACTGGTCTGAAGCTCTTCACAGACAAACGAACCAGAAGCTCCGAGTCCAGATCTGAGTCAGCAGAGCAAACCACTTCCCTGAGGAAAGTTGCAGCTTTGCATCCTGGAACACTGACAAACATGTTCACAGCACCTGTGTCTGTGTTAGCGCATGAACAGAAGCAGCCAATGGCAGAGTGGAATGAATAACATCACACTCTGCTTCTGTAATTTGAAAATTATAAACAGTGAAAATAAATGTTCTACAGCTATTCTTATGTATAAGGTTCTAACACAATCCAACATATCATGAGATCTGAAATTTCAGAAGACACTTTGCAGGATGTTATCACTTGTGTTAACTACATAAACATTAAACTCATCCATATATTGAGTAGGTGGAATGAAATGGTGAAGAAAAATCGAGAGCATGAAAATTAGAAAGTGCAAAGCAGTCATTCCTTCAGAGACAGAAAAGTGAAGTAAAGAGGGTAAGTATACGGGGATTATTCTATTGCTTAATTCAGTCCTATAAAATGTATTTTTACGTTGTTATTCATGTCTCATATATATCAGACTAAACTATTGGTGTTATTAAATGCATATAATTTTTTAAAATTAGAAGCACAACAATTGTACTCATACTATAAGAAATGCTTACACATATATTTTAAAGATAACATACAAGAATTCTCATATTTTCTACTGAATTTTATGCCAATAAAGGCTTGAGTCTACCACTCTCTTATTCATTCATTATTTTAGCTTAAAATGGGAAAGATTAAAAAGTAATTTTATACTGAAATACATTTAATTGACTTAGAATTAAACCTGCCAATGTGTTCCTCCACTCACCACCGGTTTATGAAAGTGTAAAACCTATGATTATCATTCAAACCACATAATCTGGTGTCAGCAAGGCAGACGTGAGAGCTAACATTTGCACAACACTAGGTACTGATTCATATGCTTTGTGTATATTTCTTTACTTTAAAACATTGCTATGTCATATGCTTATTATTATCCCATTACGTGGTAGTGTAACTAAAGGAGAAAACTTACGTAACTTGTCCATAGTAACACCTGCGGCCGGGAGCAGACCTAAGATTTAAACCCAGGCTTTGTTCTCTGAGAAATAAATAATCAGAGTCTCTGGTAAAGCCAGTGGGATCTAATCCCACACCTCTAAAGTTCCTAAAGAAAGCTAACACTTCAGTCATTGATTTATGGAATCAAAAACTAGAGAGCTCTCTGTGTTAAGTGCTGAAGGCTATATATTATAAATAAATGTCCTCCCGTAAGGAGACCAAAGAATGGCAGAAAGCAGGCCTCCCCAGGGTGGGCCTGCACTGAACATTATGAGGGACTTACTTTTCAGGTCTTGAAAATCTACAACTATTTTTTTTCTCTTTCCTTGCAAATAAAAAAAAAAAAAGAGAGAGAGAAGATTGGCTCGGTGCGAAGTTAATGGTCTCCCTCGCCTTTTTAAATCCACCTCCAAAGTCTGTTAGCACTGCTCCCTCACGTTCATTCCGGAAAGGGACTCCTGTGCCAAACGCACTCTTCGTCTTTGCTGCTCATTGATCTCCTGTAGCTTTTTCTTCTTTGTCATTAGGTTATCTGTGGTAGAAATTTAATTTCTGGTATTACTTTTCAAACCCTCCTGTGGACCTTCATTATTGTTATGGTTTGTGCCTGAGTGTCCCCCCGATCCTCACGCAGTCATGGGGTGGCTTCTAGAGTTTTGATTGATTGGGTGTGCGTTCTACACCTGTCCTGGGGCAGGTATTTTGCATATGTAAGGGAAGGAGGCTTGCTCTTCTGCTGCTCTTCCATTTTATTCTAGTTGCTTTACTGTGCTCTGCTGCCATGAATTGTAACCCTCTGCCATGTGCCACTCGGCCTTGGAGCCAGCCAAGTATGTATAGAAACCTCCACAAACTGTGAGCTAAATAACCCTCTCCTTCCTTAATTCTGGGTGTCAGGTATTTTGTCTGAGGTAGTGCAGGAAACTGAGAAAAATAACCAAGACAGTTATCTATCTTATCATAGTTCTATTATTTTAACCCCAATGGTTCCTAGTCTATGATTTTACTGAACATGTGTAAAAGGGGTGATCTATTAACACATCTCATGGGGAATATTAAACATTTGTGAAGAATGCTTCTTTGATCAGATAAATGTCAAAGATCTCTCTCCCTCAATTCTCACTATGATGATACATTTTTCTTGTTTTATAATATATCCATGAAGACTTTTTTTTCAGGGTTTAGTGGGGGGACAGACAGGGTGGAAAAATATCTGCTTGAAAGGGAAAATTTCACAGTTACTAGCCATTTGGTGAGATTCAAACTCTAAGCTATTTGCTAAGTTGAGTAGCTATTCATGAGCTCACCATTGAAACTCCATATGGGATTCAGGGACCCAGTGGTAAAATGTGATTTCCGTAGTGATCAGGTGGATGCACCCCTAGACCCTTGTTGATTGCAGGCCACACAGATGCTCTTTGGGGCTGGTTTTAGCAGCCTTTTGTCACTGATTCTCACTATAAATCTGACTAAGAGGACCTCAGTTCCCGTGCCACAGACTGAATATTGGCCTGTGCTGAATTTTCCTCCACCAGATTAATTAGTTCTCTGTCATTAATCTCAGTTTCCTGCACTACCTCAGGACATGGGCAAAATCTAGATAGTTCTTTTTTTTGCCAGAATATAGCACACATGGCCTCCAGTCCAAATACCAGTGTGGACCTTGTTCCCAATTGAAACCTGCTTAGCTTAGCTGTTACCCTTTGCATTTCTCTGAGCAGTTTGGGCTTCACACATAAGCCATGAGCACTCAAGGAATCTTGCTTCCTGTATCCTAAGGATTCTAGCCCACAGCTTTAAACCTTCACAAACTCCAGCAAATTCTAAAGACTTTAAACCACAAGTACAGGCACACAAATGACTCCACTTTTCCAGTACCAATTTTCTGTGTCAATCAGTTTTTACGTCATTAGAATACAAAACTAGACACTCACAATTTAAAGAATGGAAGTTTCAGTTTGGCTCACAGGTCAGGGACTCATTCTGTGGTTGGCTGACTATAAGACAGGGATATCATGGCTAAAGCATGTGGCAGATCAAAGCCGTTTAGTTTGTGTTTGCCAGAAAATGGAGCAGGGGAAAAGGGCCACGGAGGAAGTGGCAAGGGACCCAATATAGACCCAAAGGATGTACCTCCACGGCCCACGAAGGCATACCTGCAAGTGTGCTCCACCCGAGGTCAGTCAGGTTGAAATTCCTCCCTAGTCAACATACCATGAATTCGTACTAGGCCTATTACTATAGAATTTACGTATTAATGATTTCTGTAACCCATCTCACATATGTGCTGTTCAACTAGGTTACAGCTTCTTACCTTTTCAAATCTTCCAATAACTGATAGTATAGTTGTTTCTGCTGTTTTTATTGGTTTATACTATCATATGCTTTATATTGTAATGTTATTATTCTGGAATTGCATAAAACTATACATTAGTAAGAACATTAGTGGGTATTTAATCATGTTTCCAATCAATTTCACTCTCACAGGAAACCTTATCCAAAATTGGCATACGTGGGAATATTCTATTACATATATAGCCAGTAAATATTTCTCTCCCCACATTCACCGAGTCTTTGTCTAAGCTAAGAGACTTTGAGAAGCATTAGAAAGGCGCTGATCCATTTTTGTAACCTGGACTTTTCATAAATTGAAATTCAAGTCACTGAGTTTAGTGATTATCCATGCCTGCGGTCACACTGAAAATGAAAAAATACTTGGAATAGTGAATTGTTTTTATTCTGTCATTAATAAAACGGAACTGACCTTGTGTTCACATCTTGTAGATAGTTTGAGCAGACAGAGTAGTAGGGTCTCAAGCTGATAAGGATGGGAGAAGTGTTAGCGAGAACGGAGACCAACATTCCAGAAGTGTTGGCGCACTGTCAGTTACCTCTTATCCAGGGAGAGAGCCTAGATGTATGAAGGAACAGCAGAGAAAATTGTCAACAAAGCCGCAAGCTTTTTCAGGGCCAGGCAGTCACCTAAACCATTAAAGGGCATCAAGTACAGCATCGCCACTGCACATCTCACCTTCTCAGTGTTCCCCATTCTCATTTATGTAAATGTCCCACCCTAACACCCTTGTTACATTTCCTCTTTTCTGAACTTGGATTGTGACAAGTAGCAAGTTTCTAACATCTCTAAAATGAGCTGCCATGTTCTCATGCCTAAGAGGCAAGTGCATCAGATTCACACCAAGAACTCTCAGGCTAACAGCCTTGAGTGCATGGAAGAAGCATATATAAGGTATCTCTGGCCAGGACAGACTATCCAAACTTGGACAAATATATTAATGAAGAGTGTAGTTACTGTGAAGTTATTCCTGATACAGCAAAAAGTGTGCCTGCTCTTCCTATCTGGAAGAATTGTATACTGCACCTTTGAGCAAGATTTTTAAAAATTCGTTGATGTAGACCAGACCCAGTATTTCAACACGCGAGATGCGCACTCTAGCAGTGAGCTCCACCCTCGCTGCTGAGCAGACCTTCACTCCTGCTCTTCTTTCTTGGTCTTCTTTCTTTGACCTTTGTCTCATACTATATAAAACAAAATGATGTTTGTCTTTATTCTTGTTTAGCTGAGCTTGTTCATTAGCCAGCCATGTTTGTCCTCATGAAGAAGCAGTGTGTCCTCCAGTTCAGTTAAGATGTTCCTCTGGACACAATCAGTTTTAACCACTGTGGCTGTTTCTGAGGAGCTACACATTTCCTCTGACTCTGAATTCAGCTCTGCTAACTAATCAAAGGTCAACTTTCAAAATAATTTAAGCTTGTTAGTGAGAGACTTCTCCACTAAAACTAACTGATTTAAGACTTTATCAGGGGTCAGTATCAAGCCAAAAGCTCACTAGAATGACACAAACAAAAATAAACAAACTAAAAAACTCACTGGAAGCAAAGCATAAGAGAGAAAACTTAAAATTAGCATTTCTATGAGAGGAAGATAAATTTTCAGTTGTCATAGGAGAGGAGAAAGGGCTGAGATGTGCTGGAAAGCAGAGTAGCAGGTTTGCTTCATGAAATTCCTGTCTGAGCTGTCAAGAAACATTCCTAGTTTTATACAAAAATTGTACACCCAGTTATCTCTGGAGGACACCAAGAAGAAAATGAGAACTGTGCCATCAACACTCTAAGCCAGACTTCATTCTATATGTCTGTATTTTGTTTTTTTAAACAATAATTGTACCATTTCAGGTACTAGTGAAGGTTAATGCCTACTCAATTGGAGCTCAGCCAATTCTCCTTCGTCTTTCACCGATGAGAGCTGGTAGCTGGGCCCGAACCGTGGTTGAGGAATAGGTTCAATGCTCTGCACCAACTGTGGTCCTAGGGATTCAAAAGGCAGCAGTGAACAAGATGGAAAGAGAAGGGTAGTTTTGAAAAGCTTAGATGGGGACGTGCTATCAAGAAGCAGAAACAAGGGACATGATAGACCGAGAGAGACCTCCTTTAGCACGGATGCACAGGGGGGCCTCTCTGAGGTGTGAGCCTCACTCGACTAGAACGGAAAGGACTAAACCATTTAAAGGTATGAGGCAAGAACCGTCAGGCAGCTACAAGTAAAATGGCCTTATGTAGTTTAAGGCAGATTGCCAGAACTCCGTAAGGTGAACCTCAACAGCCCCATGGATAATTTAAAACTATTGGGAATTTCAGAGTTCACAAAAACCCTGAAAATTTAAAAATGGTGTGAGCCAGTTCACTTGATTTTGTTTGGGGAAAATATCAAGATATTTTCCTTCAGATTTCACCCTTCTCTCTAACGCCATACCACTCTGAATGTACCAAGTCTGTTAGATTTCTGGCTTCCATTGGTAGGGCAAGGACGAGATATCCATCCTGCTGCTTATGAAACAAAGATATGCAAGGCCCATCCAGAGGAGAGGGGATGACTTATCTGGAAGTAAGAATGACCTGTGAAATGTGACGGCTCCCTCAGGCACTCTGTTGTGATCTGCATGAAAGAGAGGGAGAGTGCCGACTTGCTTCCCCACAAAGCAGGGAAACATTTGGAGTTGGAGTTGCCTGGTAAGAGCTGTATTTGCCATTGGGGGACAAGTACAGGTCAAGGAACAAAATTCAGAGTCTATTGCGGCCTCCCAACTAAGACGTTTCTAAACTTGCAAGGGAGTGCGTGGGAGTGTGTGTGTGTGTGTGTGTGTGTGTGTGTGTGTGTGTTTTGCCATTAAGTTCTGACATTATTATAAAAAGTAAAATGGATGTGAACACTAGAATGATTTGATATGATTTATATTTCACACACAGAGAATGCTCTGTCAGGGAATGGCAGGGAGAAGGCAGGAAGTAAAGTCCTCTGTAAACAGTTACAGTATACCAGTAACTGTAGAATGAGAAGAAACCCACATCCAAACTATGTAGGAATAGTGCCTTTGGCAGAGAGCAAAGATCCTCTGGTGGGAAAGAGCTCGAACCTGACAGAGACCAGTGTGACTGGAACAAATGAGTGAGGGAGAGACTGGCTCTTAATGAGGGAGGAGCGAGGCACAGCCTGTCAGGACTGTGTTAGCACATTTGGCACCTCTGTGCACATTGAAAAAATGCACCTCCTCAGAGCAGATAAATTAGGGGAAAATGCTCTCTACAAGAAGGAAAATTGGAACAAGGTGTTCTGTCTTTTCTGTTGATATAACCCTAAGCCCTGGGAGAGAGCTTGGGTAGCAGCAAGCTGGCTGAAGAAATCCGAACTGCACAGCTAACCATATGGAAAGGAGTGGGGCTTCTCCAGGTGCTGGAGAAAGTAAATAGAGTTTGCACAGGTGGATACTGAGCAGAGCGCGCTGGCTAAGACAAGCAAACTGTTTCAGTTTTACATTTGACTGCTCAGCTTGAACTAGATATTACCTTTTTGTCTTATTTTCTTCTTGCTGGGACAAAATGCCCGGCACCTACAAGGTAAAGGAGACATTTATTTTGGTTCACAGTTTATAGAGCTTTCAGTGCATAGTCATCTCATTCCAAAGCAGAGTGGCACAGCAGAGGGTCATGGCAGAGAAGAAACCATTCATGGCAGAACTGCCAGAGTAGGATCAACAGAGGAGGAGGGCCATACACCTTTCAGTGCCACACCTACCATGACCGGCGTCTTCCCACAAGGCTTCCCCTGCCGATATCACACCCTTCTGTGGGCTGTTCCAGTGCTGAGTATCACTCGTGCATGACCGAGTCACCTCTCACAGGCCTCACTTATAAACACGTTAGGCTTTGGGGGGACTGCTAGATGTAAACCATAATATTTTTTATGTCTCAGTGTGCCTGAATTGTCTGTTGTATAAAAATAGAAATATCTGGCTGCTGTGTTAGGGATAAAATTTAAGGAACAAAAAGAACAAGTAGAAAAGGTCAATGAGAAATGCACTGTAGTGGTCCTAGTAGTGGGTGATATGTAACATTCAAGTAGAGTTGCTGACATCATACATTTACCAACTGTTCATTAATATAACCCATGTATTTCCAAAGATGGGAGTTTTTGTTGGGCACAAACATTAATAATGTTGCCATACCTTAAAGAATTAAGAATTACTTCATTCTGTCATCAAATATCGTCAGTGTACCAATATCCTAAATCCTTGCCTATTTTTACAGTTGGTTAAATTAAATAAGGAAATAGGAGACATACCTTACAAGCTACTTCACGTCTCTTTTTAATTATGGATTTCCCTTCAAAGTCTCTTTGTTATAGATTGCCCCCCAAACGTCTTCTTTCCCTATTTCTGCTCTTTCACTCTGCCCTGCCCTGCCCTGCCCTGTCTTGTTATTTCCTTCTCTCCTTTTTTCCTCTATTTTTTTTTCCTCTTACCTTAGAGTTCATTTGGTAAGAAAAGGAAGATACTTTCCTATCCATTATTACTCTGGGTTTTTCTGTTAAATCCCTGCACTGCTACTCAGCATGTTTCTATTTCCTGTAAATAATTATTTTCAGCAACACTCTTGAGCAATTCCAGTCCCTTTTCTTTTTTTGTTTTTTTCTGCTAACACGCCATAGGTTTGGATTTCAGTTGGAAGACACAGCCTCACACACATACCAACAAGATCTATATGGTTTATAATGATGTCACCTCTTTTATTTGCTCCCTGGTAGATTCCCCAGAGAAATATTATGAGAATATTAAATCCTCAGATATTAAGATATTCTGGGTCTTTTAAATTTTGAGCTTAGTTTTGATGGATATAAAATTCAAAGCTCATGTTGTCTTTCTTTGGTTATATTTGTATTTTGGCATAAAATATCACTGTTGGGAAACTCTCGTGACAACTAACATTTTTTTCTTTTTAAGTGACTTTTTTCCCTGGATGCAAGGGGAGTGTTTTTCTCAATTTTTATTTTTTAATGTATTTCTATATGATGATGTCTTGCTGTTACCTGCTCCAGTTGGAATTTCCCTGAGTGCTGTGTTTCATTTTAATGTATGATTTTATGCCTTTCTTTTAAAATGACTATTCCTAGGTCTAACATTTGGTTTCTGTTTCTTTTTTTTTGGCGGTACTGGGGATCGAACTCAGGACCCTGCGCTTGCTAGGCAGGCGCTTATTCCACTGAGGTATATCCCCAGCCCTTGGTTTCTGTTTCGTCCATTGCTCTGCTTTTCTTTGTAGACAACTACCATGTGAATAAGAAGTCTTCCTTCTCCTCAACTTCTCCTTCCTTTTCTCTCGAAACACATCTCAGTTTCACCCTCTTTAAAAATATTTCCCCTTTTTAATAAATAGTTAAAAAGACATTTTCTATCATGAACATCTGCAGTGGGGTCCAATCTCCTGACAGGTGTTTTAGAGCATGATGAGATGAATGAGCAAGAGACGAAATGACAGTGCAGCAGGGATCTGGGATGACCAGTTGTTTGAGGGGAACAGGAGGCCACAGGCCAGCCGGAACAGTGGCATTTATTGATTACATCTGTGTCAAAGACAATGCGTGAAGAGCAGTGCATGTTTCCAAGAACAGTAATGAAAACTATGATGGGCTAGTAAGACGCAAAAAACATTCTTGCAAAGATGAGACAGGGGGCTATAAGGACACAGCGCTTTCCCCAGGGGCCTTACTGCCCTCAGCAGGGCTTATCGAGCAGCACAGCATCACCAGCTCCAGGGCTTTTAGCTGTGACCAGAAGAAAGCAGGGCATTTCCTTATTCCAACCTGACTCCAAATGCAGGACCATGGTGGCCTCAGGCATCCTTTAGACTCAGTTTATAATTTGTGTAACTCAACATTTACCCTCTCCAGTTTATTTGATTGCAGAAGTTGAATCAGAGTGAGCTGAGGCTGCGAGTCTTTAGATGCTGCTGGAATTGAATTCTGTGGCAGAAAAAACCAGAAGATGTAAAACAAATCACTATAAGTACAGCAACATAAAACCACTCTTGAGCCTTGAGATAATTAAAAGGATTCAACTGGCTGAGGTCATTGAAAAATTTATCCCAATTCTGTATTTGTTCATCAAAATTTTGAGTTTCTTGGGATATAGAAAATACTTCTTTCCGTAGCTCATCTAGGTCCGATCATTTACAAAGTGAGCTGTCTGGACGGGGTGAACAACAGAAGACACAGCCACGCTGGAGGTCACCACTAAAGAGATGATTCCAGCAATAAAAAGACTAGTCACTTTTCTAGTTTAGTGCAGAAGATGATTCACTTGGAACTGCAAAAGTTGTAGCATCAGGGTTTGAGTTAGATTAACCAGTATCCATACTGCTGGCCTACATCTCAGGATGTTAAACTTTTATCAATAACTTCTCCTGCTTGAATGAAGTGACTTCTGGTATACTTTCTATATGCAAAGGGAGTTTTATTCCAGATTATAGTTCCATAAAGGAAAGCATGAGCATTATAATAAATACATATTTTTGTCTATGGTGTATTTACCCACTGTAGTAACAGTGTTCTTAATGGGGTGGAAATTATTACCTGACCTTATTTTCCCCACAATGTAAGGCAGGGCAAGTTTCCAAACAGTAGTTTGTATAGCTCAGACTTGTCATTAATCAAAGCCTAAAGCACTGGTGTGCTAAATCTTGAACCTCCAAGGTAAATTCTCCTTCTGGAAGGGTCTGTGTAGTTGATATGTGAACCCATTTCCAAAATGCTACATGCCAAACAGGAACATTGTTATCTCTCCCTCATAGAGACTCTCTAGGTCCCCAATCTATAAAATTATAACGGTCCAGAGATGTTTTTGTCCCTTTTTTCCCTTATAAAGGTCCCAAGGAGGAGTACTTTTTGCATAATTATTCCAATAAGTGCAGTTTTCACAGACAGGAACGTTAGGGGCAAAGGAGTCTATCTCTACCAATTACATGGACTGAACCAAGAATCAAAAGTATTAATTTATCATGATTATGTGTCAGCTCATTGTGGCCACCAACAGGAAAACAATAACCAGCCTGTGTTTTCCTATGTTCCATGCCCAGTGGGGATGAGTGAAACGAGCGGTATAACATGTGACAGCCTTATCCTGTGTCTCTAAAAAGATGGAGGGCCAGGTACCGAGTCAATCTGACTGTGACAAAGTTCTGATTTATGAATCATTTCAGAAGAAGAGTCAGCCCAGGTAATGGGTCTGAGCAGGGATGGATTAGGCACCTGCGCCCAATACACATGCTGTCACAGGGGTTATACATACAGAGCAGGCTATATATACAGCACAGGTTACGATAGCCACCATAGCAGCGAACACACTTTCTGGGGCATATGAAGGCCCCATCATAGCCCCAGCATCCTAGCTTCTTGTGCCATCTGCTTCAGTTGTTTCATTGTTACTAGGCTCAATTCTGGAGCCATGAGTAGCATGGGTAAAGTTAGGGCTTCCTTCAATATCCTTTCAGCAAGTGCTCATGTAAGTGGGTGAATTAACTGGTAGTCTTGCTGTTGACAGGTACCTCCATGGTCTCATTATTTTTCCCCTTCCATGGTTGCATACTTTGGGATGTCAGCCATAGCATTCCCTCATTATCTATGGAAATGCAAGCAAATCCTTGCTCCCATGTTACTAACATGGCGGGGCCATTCCACTGACCTGTCTGAAGATTGTGCCACAGGACTTGGGGCCTACTGCCTCCGGCTAAAGAAAGAGAAGAATGTTGCTAACGAAGTGCAGAGGAGGGTGAGGTGGAACCCAGGAGTCTGGTTTAAATGTTTTTGAACATATAAGTCACCAAGTCTATATTTTCGAGGAACTTCTGGACTCCCCATTTTGTTTTATCAACTATTGTTTTAAGGTTAAATGAGATCTTTTAATAATTGTTTGTCGCTGAGGACTGTAGGAAATTCCAGTTATACACTTAATTTTCCAAAGTTGAAAAGTTTGTGAGTGGATCTGTTACTATAAGCAGAACCATTATCTGCTCTTATGGTATAAGACAAAGACTGGTGAACAAGGATGTTGCACATGATGGCCCTGTTTATCCTCCATAACCTGAGAAACCATACTGTAGAAGGAATAATGAGTTTAACTTTTATCATTTTATCTGGATATCAAGTACTTGAAATATAAAGTATAGCCAGACTGCTATTCCTTACTTACCTTTGTAGTTCTAGTTGAATCCCTGCAGTGTTAGCAGACAACAGTTATAATTTATAAAGAAAACTTGAGATCAAAAGCCATACATAAAGTTTTAGCATGACAATAATTGTCTAGTTAATAATATCCCTTTGTTATTGTGGGCTGATCAGGTCTGCAATCTCTTGAATGAGTGTACAGCAAAGGCTAAATAAAAAGAGGCAGTTGCAATGATTTCAGGGCTCCAGGAGGATCAAATCCCTGTCACAGAATTTTAGATTCTCTTAGAGCTAAGACCAAGGCCTTCTCTGGGTGTCCCATATTTATTTAGTTATCAGAAGAAGGGAGGGGAATATTCTAGAAAGGTGGAACAACTCAAGGACTTCTCCAAGTAAAGTATTAAGTTAATCTACCCACAAGTGACATGCCTAAGGCTATAGTCTTTATCGAGTTGAGGTTGGATCCACGTGTCCTTGGCGGTGATCTTGTCTTATCTTTTGAGGCTTTCTGGCTTTATCTGCTATTACAGGCCTTAGAAGGTATTAGCGAGTCACAGAGGTTCACTTACTATGAGTCCACTACTCAGCTCCAGACTAGGAGCCTAGGCCTTGGGCAGACTCACAAGTAAACATGAAAAGCCCATTGGTTAATTTAAGTCCTGCTCAGGGCTGCTTTGTAGTGGTATCCATAAAATCATGATGACATTATTTTTGTAATATACTTAAATTGCCACTTTGATATACAATATCTTTTTAGTCACTCATCTCTATCTAGCAATAAGAAGCTCTCACCTAATTCGTTGTCCTTTAATGCCATGTCATTAAAGAAATTTGTGACATTGTCTGTTTAATGCCTAAGTATCACTAAGTGTAATGATATGTATAACAAATATCACAGAAGCTTTTGTTTGTTTTTTGACAGATGATCTCATGTTGGTTTCATATATACTTCTTATTACAAGTAGCTAAAGCACAAGAGGAAGGCAGATATCTGAATCTAAAAGAAAAAGCTTAGCACTATAAATAATCCCAAGTTTACATTTTAGAATTCTTGTACATCTGGAATGCCTGAATACATCAAATGCATGAAGAGATTACCAATAATGAATTGTCCTGGACATATGAAACTTTTGTTTCTTAATTTAGTTTTGTATCAAGAGCATATTTTATTGAGAAAACCTTATGGTTTTATTTTAAAAAAAACAATCTTTAGGTGATGACCAATTTAAACATTTCACAGTAATATATTTCACAACATTAATTGGTGTGTCTCCCATAAGGTTATGGAAACCACTGGGACTCCCTTATTGAACAAAGGCTGGAATAAAAATTTACAGGCAGTTACTCCTTTATTCACTAAGAGAAGTTCTATCCAACAGCTCCACCATCCTAAGGGATCTCTATTTAATTATCTTAACAATTTTGATCTCTGAGAACCAGATCATAACAATTAACACATTATTTGACAGGTGAAAGATTACCAAGCCATTATACACAGATAATGATAGCATTACATTCACAAAACCAATTTTAGTATTATTTTGGCCAGCTGGCAACTTGGGTGGAAGCATGTCTTTAATTTTGATGTAATTTATCTATAAGCCAATTTAAATTACAGTAAATATTTCAAAAATCAAAAAATGCAAAAGTAAAGTAGTTGAATTCATTTAAAGCAGCTGTTTACAGATTAGATAGACAAATACACATAAAACAATTTATAAAATGAGTGCTAACGCATTCAAATATATTTAGCTAAATTGAACTATAATAATCTTTGTATAGTTTTTCAGTTTATAAGTATAAATAGACTAGTCATAACTTTTTTAGGACAATTAGCAGAGATCTCTTGTAATAAGAATCAGAAGGAATAAATCCTTTTACACCTATGAAACTGAGGACAGTTTATAAGATGGGCCCTTGGGCACAGAGATCTTTGAGATATTTGGGATTTTCTACCCAGTCACCTATGTAAATTACATTTACAGCAGTGCTGGCTAGGTTCTATTTAACTCCACTCTGAAAATATGCATCCCTGGGTATCTGTAACATACTTAAGAAACTCACAGATTAAAGTCCGCACCATTGTCTCTCATTAGAAGTCAATGTTTGGTTTAAGTGTAACATTACATCTCTCTGACCTGGTTAGACAGTAAGGACTGAGTCCTCTAAAGACCTCAGTGTACTTATCAGAATCATCTGAGAACTTTCCTGGAGCTTCTCTGACCTATTTTAGGTTACTGCAAGTAAAGGGGAATGTGAACATGGGTGGTGCTAATTTCCCACTTACTTCCTATAAGGGCTGTTGTCCTTGGGGAGTTTGAACACAATCTGCCATGGATGGACACAACTCTGTGGAGGCTGCAATTATGGCTGGCCTACAATTTCCGCCCTTAGGACATGAAGGGCAAGTAGGGGAAGCCTCAGAGTCAGTAATGTATGTGTGGCTTTGGTTAAGTTTGTCTTAGAAACATCCTTCGATTCCAAAGGTTAAGAAAGAACAGTCTCTGATTCAGTGATAGCGATACCTTAAGAGCCAGAATTTTCTGTTTTTCCTGTGGCTTACATTTCCATTTGACCACAAGTAAGTATTATTCATTTAGAGCAAAGAAAGTCTGAACATAGGGCAATTTTGACTATTTTTCCTCTTTCCTCCAATAAAATTCTAGTTGTAAAATAGTATCATAATTAGTATTTGCCTTTGAATTAACAGTCATGTTCAATGAAGGAAGCATTACTTATCACTAAACCATTGCTTTCTGGTTCTTTGAAAGAGGGTTCTATATGTCCCTTTTTTACTTACTTTGGCACCAATAATTTTAATATATGCAACTTCTCCTTATTTAGGGGCCAAAGATTAACCTATACAGGCTCAGTAACTTTCCACTGGGTTTCACTGGCTTGTTATCTCCTGCTGTCTCTAACAAGCACTGCAAAACTGAAACAGGATTTTCAGCAGTAGGTTTTTTTTTTTTTTGTAGTGTATTATATTTGTCAAAATTTATTCTGTCTAAAGAGTTTGGCATCTCCATGTCCTCTTCCTTCACTAGCCTTCTGATCCACCATCTCTACACCTTCACTTCTATCTCTATCACCTACTCAGGCCTTCTTATTCTTCTAGCAGCATTTATGGGACCTGTCTCTATAAGATCAAACATAGTTTGAGTTAACATTTACCCCAGCAGTCCCAGTGTGAAGATTCCCTGTACTTAAGCGTTTGTCCAACCTCAGCCTCTTCTGCAGCTGGGCCTACAGGCATGTGCCACCATGCCTGGCTGAGCTGAGGGAAGCAGGAAAGGGGAAGCCACTTTCCTATTACACAGCTCTGTTTCTGGCCCACGGCCACAACTTATTCTCTCTGGCATAGGTCCTGTACCACCATTGCCACTTCTGTCACTACTACCCTTAAAGATGACCATACCCTGTCTTGGGCACATTGCATCAGTCTCTAAAAATTCTGGAGGTATGGGCCAAGAAAGAGTCTCTCCACAAGTCTTAATAGTATACTGTATTTTTTGTGTCACATCTGCAAAGGCCACTGTACCCAAAAGGACCCCTGCTGCCATTTGGCTCCCTATCTATTTCTGTCAGGCTGATGTACTGCCAATCCTTGTAACTGCATATTGCAGTGAAGATATTGACTAGGGGGTAAGCAAGCATGAGAGAGGTGTGAACATCCTGTGGTCACTTGAATCTATGGTGAAGGATCCCTCAGTTCCATTATTTATGACACTATTTTAATTCTTTAAGCAGTTTAAAGTCGCACACCCAATTTTCAGGGCTATTTTGATTATTAAGATTGTTTCTAACCATGATAGGGAATCAACAAGGTCCAAGAACACTTCCTCTCACAGCTGCCTTCTTAATAGCTTATTGGTATTTAGACATAAAGAGTACAGAATCTTTTATTTTTAAATATTCCAGAGATTCAGCCTAAAGAGTTTTGTTTATGAAGTCTCACCTGGTTCTGGGTCTCCCCCAGGAGCCAGGAGCACAGTGGGCAGATTTTCTTTTCTTTATTTTTTTCTTTATATTTTCTTCATTGTCCTGTTCTAAAACAGAAACTTGGGGGTACTAGTACTCAATGGATCTAAAGGAGATTTTACCAAATTCCAAGCTGAGATGGTCTCAGGTGAAACAGTTTCTCCTCTGCTATGAGCTCTATTTATTTTTCATCTTGTTCCAATATTCAGTATACAAGGTTCCCACCAGAAGAAGAAAAGAATTGTATTTAATTATTCCTGCAGTATTTTGGTGATATTATTAGCTGGCACTGTGTACTTTGCCTTCTTTAAAAGAGATCTCAAAGCAACAGATTTTATAGATAGAGATGTTAAAGAAATTACCTCTTGCTTTGATGCCAGTGAAATTACAACTTGCATTGAAAGCACTTATCTTAGCTCCACACAGACTTCTCTGGAATTGTCATGCAAGAGCTGAACACTTCGAAAGCATTCCTAGAAAATGCTCCAAGCAGGCAAAAACACCATGGGCTCCAGCCACATTTGACACCAGTCATCGGAGACCTCTGCAGTGGGCTCCAGTTTCCTGCCAGGTGTTTCAGCACACGGTGAGAAGAAAGAGCAAGACACAAAATAGCAGTGCAGAGATCTGGGATGACCAGTTGTTTGAGGGGAATGAAAGGCCACGAGGTACCAGAACCTTGGCATTTGTGGATTGCATCTGTGTGAGAACAGTAGGTGAAGAAGGGTAGTGCGTGTTTCCAGGAACAGTAGTAGCAACTATGACAGGCTAGGAAAAGCGAGGCATTCTTGCAAGCATGAGACAGGGGACAATGAGGACACAGTAGTTTTTCCAGGTGCCTGACTGCCCTCAGTAGGTCTTCTCTTGCCTGTGAGCAACACAGCATCACCAGCTCTAGGGCTTTCATCTGTGACCAGGAGGAGGGCATTTCCTTATTCCAGTCTGGCTCAAAGGGCAGGACGAAGATGGCCTCAGACATCCTCTAGACTCAGTTAATAATTTGTGGCCCCTGAGAATTTTCTCTTTTCTTTCTTTGATTTCTTTTATGGGGTTTTCCTCAAGTGTTTATTGGCTTTTCTGTTAGTTTAAGCAGTTTTGGTTTCACCACTGAGGCTTTGTGTTTTGATTTGTTTTGTTTTGTTTTGTTTTGTTTGAGGCAGGACTTTAATACCTTGCTGTGTTGCACAGGCTAGTCTCGAACTTGAGGTCTTCCTGTGTCAGCCTTCCAAAGTGTCATGATCACAAGCATGTGCCATGATGCCCTCTTTGCTTTTCTTTTGTTTCTTATTCTCTCCTGCATTCTCAAATTCCCTGTCCAATTTTACCATGGCAGAGTATTTACCCTAACATTTTATGCTGCTTATTTATAGCTCCCGTTTCTTCTTTTAGGTCACAGTGTTTGACATTTTATTTTTATGGACATGGCTCCTAAAATGTGCTCATTAGAGAGGCGTGATTTTCTTTCTCCCTTCTCCGTCACTCCCTTTCTCTCTCTCTCTTCCTTTCAACCATACTCTATTTTAATAAAATCAGACCATATGGGATCCCTCTTCATCTTTTTTGGATTCTGATGGTTATGAAGACAAACTTTCTTACACTCTGAACAGGAGCATATGGGTTACATTATCTCCATTAGTTTCATAGCTCCAGGGCCCCCCATCTTGTTATGTTCATTATAGACTCAAGAACATAGCCTTACCCCATCTGCAATCTGTATCTGCATCTGCTGATGCTGCTTTGCCTTTTACCTAGTTGTTATCTTTTCTTGGCAATTATCATCCTTATTCTGTTCAATTTAGACTCTTTCTGACAATTTGTCCTCCTTATAAAATTTTGCCTGAAATATTGTTTTGGTTTACTCCCAGGTCTAGACTGCTCCAATGTTAATAATTGCCACTCTTTGCAAAAGAGCTGAAACAGCAAGTTTCTTTCCTTTGACCCACTACTGTCAGACCAGCCCCTAGTTAATGCACTGAGAACATGAAAGATGAAGATCTTCCTGGTGACAAAGTTTCCTGCTGGCAGAATCTCTTTTCACTGTCTCTGTAAGGTGTGCAGCTATTGCTACTGCATAGATTCTCATTGCTGTAAGTGGTTCTTCTACATACCCGATCATTCATATTTAGGGGTTTTAGGAAATACTTTAATGAAAGCAATTTGGACAGATTCCATAACTGTACAACAACCCCACAGATCTTCCTCTACAGTCATTTCCAATTATAATCAAGAAATATTATGGTTTATCAAACCCATTTTATACGCCAAGATACTAAAGCTTGGAGAAATTTAGATGCATAAAAATGTTCAAAAATAGTGAAGACCAAACTCAAGTTTTGAAGCCAATTCCACTTAGCTCTCAAATTCATGCTCTTTTCACTATGAAGAGATTGATCCTCTTAGCTTCTGGAAGAAGACTGCACCTGATTTGCACTTTATTCACATGGATGAATGTGTGGAGAGCTTAAGAAAAAGGTGTGCTGGTCCAAAATTTGGGGATGTGAGGAGGCTGGACCATCAGACAAGACTGAATGCTGGGGCTGTTTACTTAGTCTCCAAGGCTGAATGAAACACTACTGAATTCAAAGGGAGTCTAGCATAACTCTGTTCTTCATCTAGAAGAAAAAAATTGGAAAGGAAAACTCATAACTTCTTTTATAATTAAGAAAGACTTCTGTCTGGGATGGATGGCTCATGGTAGAAATCAAGGCATGAGGCATGGTCTCTTATGTTTCCCTTAGAGTTGTGATTCTATAATTGAGTGAACTTCTTACTAGTTGCATTTAAGACTATTGAGTTTATGCTGAGGAGTGCCCAATTGTAATGGAAGATGGACTATTCTGAGTAAGTTTAAGAAGGAAATAGTTGGGTGAATCCTTCAATTCACTAAGCAAAATCACATAAACCATATTTAAAGAACAACACAATTTTCCTGTATTCTGATATAAGTCAAAATGAAATAATGGATCTGAATAAGTGTTACTCAGCTATAACTTTAACAGGTGAACAGTTAGGGCATGTGGCAATCATAGACATATGTCCAACTTGGAGGGCTTCATTCCTAAATCCAGAGAAAATTTGATAGTCACAAGGGAGCCAAAGGATAACCAGGGTTTCTTTCTTGAATTAAACATAGAAAGCCTATGAATTTACACACAATAAACATTCTTTGTCTTGGTTTATTCAACTTCCTTTTATTTTAAAAAATAATAATACTGAAGCATTATTTTGCCCACTTTAATTGAGTTCCATTAAATGTCAGATTAATTATTTACATTTTATTTACAATAAGGTCAATGTTTAATTTTAAAAGCCCAATATACCATTCGTACTTTAAAAAATAATACCTACTAACTATTAAAAATCATTCATAATATACAGGTGATTGAATTTTACAGTGCAACTCTTTTGGGGCTTCATAAATTGAAATAAGATATTACCTGTAAAAATATCAAAATTCTGGCATATTCACAGCATAAGCCATGGTCTTGGTTCTTCCTATACTGCAAGTGTTCAAAGTACATTAGAAGGCTCTGTAAATCTAATTTTTAAGAACAGAGTATGTGGCAGAAAGATAGCCCAACTTCCAAATGTGAGAAGTTATTCTATCTGCACATAAATACTCGAGGTCCCAAGGATATTTTGAGCAACTGTATAATAAAATACTTAAAAGTTAATTGTGTAGTATCACCAAATACTAACACGGTATCTTTTACTGTCCCTTCTAACGATTGTCTTTTCATATATCTCCAAATGAACAGTTGTGAAGGGAGGTCAATTTACCTCAGCCCTGGGAAAAGTGAGAAGTGAATACATAATAAATTAGCAGAAGCAATACAAAAATTTCAACTAAGGATGAGTTAAAAGTTACATAGATATACTTGTTTTTATGTTAACATTAAATTTGATTAGTATATACAAATGAATGAGACTCCAAATCATCCTGAATTAGCATATGTTTGTCTCACATCCAGTCACACCATGTTTCATTTAACATGGTTGTACCCACCCCTTCCCAACGCCACACTGTTTCAGGGACACGAGTCTTCATCAGTTCACAAGCTTCACCCTGGCTTTTCCTTTTGCTTTCTTTTCTTTTTTTTTTTTCCTTTCCTTTTGCTACCACATTGCATCCGCACCTTAATTTTTCACACAGCTGTACCTTCTCTAAAGACTTCATCCTTATAGAAACGTTTTAAGCAAACTTTAATAGGTTTAATAGGCTTAAGCAAACATTAATACGTATCTGACTTGGCAGATACCTATCCTATATATTAACTAGTTCTTCTGTCCTTATGGACAAATCTCTCTCCTCAACTAAATCATAACTTCTTCTTTCAAAGTAATATCTTCCAGTCATGCTGTATCCTTAGTACCCACTTTATTTCCTGGCAAGGACTTGTGTTTGTTGCTAGTTCCGTCCTTTGCATCTACCCCGTTCAGGTGAAAGTGTCCTTGAGCGAGGGCTTTCGTTCACTCGGCCCACGAGCTGTCCGCCTGACCTCTGTACTTACATCAGATGCCTCGAGAAACCGTGCTCTTCCCTCTCACCTTCCTTTGGAGCTTGTTCTCTGACATTTCAACAAACAGCGCCACACTGCACAGATATGTGAAGATTACAGTTAGGCTTCCCTTGTTCCTCTGTCCAGTGCCTAATCTCTGGCAAGGTCGGTAGATTCTGCCGTGAAAACAAACTCCAACTTGCTGCTTACGTCGTCATGCTCGTCCGCGCTGCTCTGCCCTCTCTCCCGAAGTTTCGCCATGTTCTGCACACAGACCTCCTTCTCGGCGCTCACCTCCGGCTAGGCTTTCTTAGGGCAACTGAGGCACTTCCAAAGAATAACACAGCCTTCCGTACTCCAAAAAATCCTGTTGGTGCTTTTAAAATTTTACCTACTTATCATGAATTAAAATAAATCTCTCAGATTTGGAAAATTGGAATATAGACCTTCGAGTTAAATTTGAATTCTAGGTAAATAATGATTTTATTTTTACGGTGTGCTCTGTGCAATATTTGATACATAGACAAAAATAGTATTAATTGTTTATCTCACGTTCAAATTTAACCAGTTAGTCTGGATATTATCTGATAATCTCATTTCTAAGGCTCAGTAAGTCTGGTATCTGATTCTTAAATTCTTTAGATTTTTCTCTTCCTCATATTAACTAAGTATAATTCACTCCAACATTCTGACATCTGCAAGGTGCTGCATTCTGTCCCAACATAGCGATGATGCACTTTTTCCTTCTGCCAATAGTATTCTCACATCTATTAAATATTTCTGTTCATTAGCACACGTGTGTTGTACACAATGTGTGTGTTCCCATGGAAAGGTGGTACTTTGCATAGCATATCTCAGTGCCTTCTTCTTCCCCTTCTCCTTCCCTCTCCACTTTCCTCCTCCCCCAGCACTTAATCTCTTCTTTGTACATGACTACAGCACTGTGTTTACCTGCCTGGTGCCATCCCTGCTGATTCAACAAGCACTGACTTAAATGCCACCCTCGAACAGGTGATCACCTCATGTAACAGACAGCTGTTTCTTTTGTTCACATTAGTTACCACAGCTCAGTTAATCTTTCATTTTTTATTATTGATCCATTGCTTGTTTATGTTTTCATTAGCTGTTTTTCCTATCAGTATCCCTTTAGGAAGGAGGGGAATATCTCTTTCATGAATACTGCAAATTATTTGTTGAATGAATGAAGAAAAAGAAGAAAATCAATCCCAGTGGATTTTAAATTAAGGTCCAGAATAAAAATTTGGGTAAAGGGTAATATGAAGACTTTGATTCTGATTATTTGAGTATGGAACCCTCATTTTCAGAGCTTCTTTAACTGTGAGCCCATTTCTCATATTTTAAAATTATTGCCTTTTCCTCATTCAATTTGGGATATAAGTATCTGCCCTTTAGGAGTACCATGGAAATAAAAAGAGGTCACATTTTCTGCTCACATACAGAAAATATACAATAAAATATTATTATTGTGACGTATAAGCAACATGATTTACCTCAGAGTCTTTTAGACACTGTTGAGATCCCCGACCAATCATCAGGGTTTGCATTTAAGACATACCTGCAGGGGATTCGAGAATGAGATGGAGACGGACAAATACTTCTGACCGTAAGTTAGCATTAGACCAGGAGCAATTCAAGTAAAGATACAGAAGAGCTGTTTACCTGGCACCTACACTCTACTTTCTCTAGGACTTTTCTGGGGTTCCGAGAGAGAAATGATTCTGCTTTCCACCTCACCAACTTGTACCCCCATCCATGCGTGGGTTGAAGTTTGTAATGCTGGAGAAAAATTTTTAAAAAGTAAAAAAAATCCACCAAAATTCCAGAGTTACCACGATCTACACATCTGACTTCCCACCAACTCACTGGAATGCCCTCAGGGTAGATTTTCTGAGGTAGAGTCTCAAGGTTAAGCAAGGCCTGTTTAAAACTCTGAACTGTTCCTGAATAAGACTTGGAGGACAGCTGCTATATCAACTAATCCAAGGTATTTTGAATGCACTTTATTTTCTTACTTATCTTCAAACTGAATATACCCTAAAATCCAGATGCCTTTGAGTAATTTAAAAGTTAAATAGATCTTTATATATAGTTGCTGAATTTGAAGAGCAATCTTCTTGGAACAAAGTATATTTAAAAATATATTATTAGATGAGATTAATTGTTGGAAAAATTTACATTTTAAAAATCAGTCTTTTCTTCTCATAATAAAGAAAAAAGAACAGCTTTAAAACCACCCAGAACTATTTTTGCTCTCTCAAACCAAAACACAAGGAGGTTTATTCATTTTCAACTGAATTAAAAATAAAGTTGCAGGAATAAGGAACTATATATCAACTTTCTATTCAAAATGCATATTTTCAGCATTAGATGTGGTGTCATAAACACAATGCCATTGTAACTGAAATTAACCTTTATATACTCTGCCAAATGCATGCTTTTCAGTCATGCAAATACTGTCCTTTAAAAACATATATTTATAACTTATTCTGAAATATTTGTTCAGAAGAATTCTTTCATCCTTTTTTTAGATCCACTGTTTGTCTAACCAGTCTCATCTTGGGGATGTTATTGAGCTAAACATAAATGTGGTTTTCATTTGACTAGCATAGCCAATTATGCTGCAAATTCCAAAGGTTGATCTTGACCAAGCTTTTACTTGGGAGAGAAATGGGATAATCAAAGAAAAGTTTGGTCTGAATTAATCAAACTCCACTTCTTTCCAAAATTTTTGTTCATACATTTAAATGCAGAGGAGAAAGAATAGAGGAAACTTCAAAGCAGTCAGAGACATACAGATTCTGATCAATGTGAACTAAGAATCTGAGAATATAACACTTCCTAAACACTCCTTTCAAAGTACACTTCCGATATCTGTGGAAGATACTGGTAATTGCCTAAGACCTTTCGTCAAGTCTAATCAGTTAGATAATACTAGTCATCATGTGTTTAGACACATTTTCAATGATAAAGGTTTATGATCAAATTATAGGTGTCACCACTGGCACAATAAGAATTACTCCTACATCACTATGTCTGTCAGTTCTTCATCCATTAATTATGGACTATTTTTAAGGCAGCCCATAATACTGAACACAAAGAGCTGATAACCATCAGAATATAATTAGAAGCTAATGAACTCTATATGCAAACCTGTAGGTGTATCCATATGCATTCACCCATGCATTGCATTAAGCAGCACAGAGGAATGTTTGACCATTTAGTCAAGTAAAGTACAGCCTCTAAAATGTGATTAGAACTCATGATTTATTTTCCATTTTTGAAGGGTTCATACTTACCTCAGTGGTCTAAAACACATACTTGCAGTGCAAATTCATCAGAATCTCCAATCATACATAACACATAAGAAAAGAATATCGGTTGGTATATAAATATCTTTAATACTATCATTTAAAGAACAGCATTACTTATGCTACGCATTTTCACAACCACTATGTAGAAAGAACTTTTATCTCACAGGCAAGAAAGCAACGAATGTTGTCCTCAGGTTTTCCTGGTCTTACATCCAGGTTCCTCCGTGCATTAACAATGTGAGCTGAGAAATAATATTTAGCTTCTCTGTGCCTTAATTGACTTGGGTGTAAAATGATGACAAAACTTACTTCATGGGATATTTTAAGGAAAAAAATTGGTGAATATCGCTGATGTGTGGCACAAGCTCAACAAATGTTAGTTTCTTTTGACTTCTTTAGAATAAATCAAGAATGTCAATTTGTGCAAAATAGTCAGCTGTGACTTTGGATACACTGAGAGTAAATGCAAGCTCGGCTTTGTGTTTTTTTTTTGTTTTTTGTTTTTTATTTTTTATTTTTTATTTTAGAAACATAAAAGTACAAAAACATATTGACAAACAGACACCCATTATCATAGAAAATAGTACAATCACAACTAATCTATAGACAAGGTGATATGGTCTCAACAGTAGTTGTTGCTTTATCCATTGATATCTTTGAATTGTAGATGTATGGACCCATATACAGACATGCAAATTTAGTCAGACAG
>PVLD010023536.1:14455-27300 GCA_004027595.1 Dinomys branickii | reverse complement strand
TTGTATACACCCCTGTATGTTATAGTATAGTCTGAGGCAGCTATATCTCTTCCCAAGGTGAGAGTCCAAGGATATAGATAAACCCAGGAGTACAGTTATTATCACAGGGAAGATAACTGATTGAGTGGTAGGGCAACGGAGATGAGGGAGGAGAAAAAACGAACTGATCAAAAGGGCCATCACCTGTGTAACCTGAGTACCAAAGAGGAAGGTAACATTATGTAGGACAGCATCCAGAGCTAATTCCCTTCTATGTTCTCTATAATTCTGTATTTCCTCAGTCGTTTTTGTATTAGCAGAAACGAAGATAACTTTATATTATACAGCATCCAGTGCAAATTCCCTACTATCTTATCTACAATTTGGTATCTCCTTTAATGTTTTTGTGTTAACTAATGTGAAGATAACTATGTAATACAACATCCAGTTCTAATTCCCTACTATATTCTGTATAACTTTGTATTTTCTGTATTGTTTATGGCTTTTCTGGTTCATATGTCTCCATTCTTTTGTCTTTAAAATAAAATTAAAAAAAAGAAATTGTATAATGTTCAAAATAGTTCGCATGAAGAGAGCTGGGTGAATTGTGCAAAGAAGGCTAGAAGAACTACATGCAGTGGCATGACACACACCTGTAATCCCAGCACTCAGGAGGCTGAGGCAGGAGGATCATTGTGAGTTTGAGGCTAGCCCAAGCTAGAAAGTGAGCTCAAGGCCAGCCTGAACTGCATAGCAAGACTCTCTTAAAAAACCAAAACCAGTGGATCACTATGTAGTTCAGGCTTGCTTTGAACTCACTATGGAGCTCAGGCTGGCCTTGAACTCATGGTGATCCTCCTGCCTCAGTCTCCTGAGTGCTAGAACTACAGATGTTTGCTACCATGCTCTGCTGGATCGTTGCACGTTCGAGGCCAACCTGGACTATGTGGTGAGTTCAAGACCAGCCTGAACTACATAGCAAGACACTGTCTCAAAAAACAAACAAAAAAAGCCAGGGGTATAGCTCAGTGGCACAGTGCCTGCCTGGCAAGTGCAAGGTCCTGAATTTGATTCCCCATACCTACAACAACAAAAAAAATAAAATAAAAAATAAGGCTGGAGAAGTATTTAAGAAAGATTATGAAGAATATTGGGTTTCAAACCCTCAAGTTCCAAGAGAATCTGGAGAATTTGTTTGTTTGTTTGTTTGTTCGTTTGTTTGTCTATGACAGGGACTCACCAGGATGGCCTCAAACTTGCTGTGATCTGCCTGCCTCAGCCTCCTGAGGGCTGGGATCACAGGCATGCACCACCACGCCTGGCTGGAGAGTTTTAAACAGGGAAGACTTAACCTAGTTCGCATTTATTTTATTTTATTTTATTTGCATTTGTTTTAGTCTATTTTCTGCTGCAGTAAGAGAAAACTACAGACTGGTCAATTAGAAACAATAGTAATTTACCTGGTTTACAGTGTGGGATGCTGCGAAGTCTAAGATTAAGAGGCCACCTGTCTGTAATCCCAGCACTCTGAGGGGCTGAGAGAGAAGGATGGCAAATTTCAGCCTAGCATGGGCAAATTTTTGTTTTGTTTTCTTTTGTTTTGAGACAAGGTCTCACTGTGTAGTTCAGGCTGACCTTGAACTCACTATGTAGTTTAGGGTGGCCTCAAACTTGGGACAATCTTCCTGCCTCAGCCTCCTGAGTGCTGGAATTACAGTCTTGAACCACCATGCCCTGCAGCCTGAGCAATTTAGCAAGACCCTGTCTCCCAAAAAAAAAATTTTTTTTAAGGGATAGGAATGTGGCTCAGTGCCAAGGCCCTGGGCTCGATCCCCAATACCACAAAAAAAGGGGCTCACATCTGGCAAGGGCCGTTTTGCTTTGTCCTGACATCAGGGAAGGTATCATGTGACCAGAGAGCATGTGGCAGAGGAATGGGAAAGGGTTAGGGCTGGGGATATAGCTCAGTGGAATAAGCGCTTGCCTAACAAGCGCAGGGTCCTGAGTTCGATCCCCAGTACCGCAAAAAAAAAAAAAAAAAAAAAAAGGGTTCTGCACCCCTGCCCGCACAGCTCACTCCTGCAACAATGGCCTCAATTCTTCCTGAGGGTCAGGTCCCATGACCTAATCGCTTTCTAAAGAGCTTGCCTCTCAGCATGGTTACCATGACAATTAAATGTTATCAAGTGTTTTGGAGCACTAGAAGAACTGGGGGAATTAGTATCATAGAAGTGGCCAGATTACCAAAAGTAAGCTGCAGACTCACTGCAATTTCCATCAAAATACCAGTGACATTCTTCCCAGAAGTAGAAAAATGACCCTGAAGGCCATACGGAAACAGAAGACCCAGATAGTCAAGGCAATCCTAAGTGAACAGGGCAGGGCTTGGAGGCATCACAATACCCAATTTCAAATTATACTACAAAGCCATAGTAACAAAAATGGCATGGTGCCGGCACAAAAATAGCCCCCTAGACCAGTGGACCAGAATAGAGGACATATCTATGTCTATCTGATTCTGACAAAGGAACCAAAAATGTACATCAGAGAGAAGACTCCCTCTCTGACGAATGATGCTGGGGTAATCTGACATCCACTAGGTAGAAGACTGAAAGTAGGAATCTCTCTCCCTCTCTCTCTCACTCTCTCTCTTTGGTACTAGGAATTGAACTCAGGACCTTGCACTTGCCAGGCAGGTACTTGTGCCACTGAGCTACATGCAGTTCCGTGTGAAGGCCGTGGTTCAATCCCCAGTTCTGCAAACAAACAAGCATACAGGCAGGGCTGGCTGCTAACCCAACACTCATCACTTCTCTGTCCACTCTGAGTCCTGAGTCCTCTGAGCACCTGCCTACAGCTAGGAAGCACTGCCTACAGCCTACATCTCCTTTGCACTGCTCTCTCCACCCCTGTGCTTGGATGCTGAGTCAGTCTTCCCCTGAGACCTTCTGCTCCAGCCTCCTGATTCTGACATGCCAATGTTCACATAGCCACGAGCACAGGGTCCTCAAGGTTCAGCCGAGTGCCCACATCCAGTCCTTACGACCTTCGACGTACGTGCTGTTCTCTTCCTGCTCTACGCATGAGGGAATCACGGCCCACAGAGCATCAGTGTCTCCTGCAAGGTCTCACTTACAGCTGGAAAGAAGGTTTGGAGGAAAGATTTGTCCCAGATCTATCTGTTGCAAACACTGACCCATTCTATGATGCCACTCTGTCCCTGTCTGTCCGTCCATGCATCAGTCCATCAGTCCATGTGCGCATGTGTGTGTGTGTGTGTGTGTGTGTGTGTGTGTCTCCCTCTCTCTCTCTCTCAGGATTGAACCCTTGGCCCGGCACATGCTACTGTAGGCAAGCACTCTACCAGTGAGCTGCATCCCCAGTCCTTTTTATATTTCATTTTGAGACGGGGTCTTGCTAAGGTTCCCAGGCTAGATTCAAATGTGGAATCCTCCTGCCTCAGTATCCCACATAGCTGGGACTACAGGACTATATCCTATTGTCTTTTAGACATCAGGAATAGAGCTAAGTGCTGTGTAGATCACTTCTCATTTAGACAATGGATATAGCATAAACAGCAGAAAGTAGGGCTCATAACACTGTGTGGGGATTATTTTCAAGGGAGAATAGGTATGTGGCTCATGCCTGTAATCCCAGGACTCTGGGAAGCTGAGACAGGAGGATTGCAAATTTGGTCACAGGCTGCACAACTTAGTTACTTAGCAAAGCCCTGTCTTGGAGTAAAATATAAGAAAGGGGTGGTGACACAGCTCAGTGCGAAGATCCTGGATCAAACCCTCAGTACCACCAACACACACACACATGCACCACCACACACACACACACACACACCAACACACATACACACACACGCGTGCGCACACACACACAACACCTCAGAATGTAAAGACTGGGCATCATGCACATGCCTATAATCTCAGCACTTGGGAAGCAGAGGCGGGAGGGTCATTGTGAGTCTGCAGCCAATCTGGGCTACAGGGTGAGTAGTGAGTTCAAGGACAGCCCGCACTACAGAGCGAGACCCTGTCTCAGAACAACAGAAGGATGTGAAGTCTGTGATGTGAGGGAAAGAATTTGTGCCTCGTTGTCACTGCTCTCCCCTCAGTTCTCAGAAACATCTGGCCTGTGCTAGTGCTGGGGTACAGCTCAGGTGATTCCTTGTCCAGCATGTGCAAGGCCCAAGTTTGATCTCCCACATGGTGTAGAGACAGGGGACAATAAGTATCTTTCAAATGAATATTTCAGCAAATATCTTTCAAACCCCCCCCCCCTGTAAGTATGGTTGAAGCAAGACCAGAAGCAGGGTACTGGCAGGGGCTGAATCAGGAAAAAGAACGAATGTGTGGAACTGGCCCAGGTTGAGACAAAAACAGTCTAAGTCTAAGCGCACGCCCTGGGGTCTCGGCACATGGGAGGCTGAGGCAGAGGGGCTGTAAGCTCAACCAGACCTGGGAATTAGTGAAGGTCCTTTCTAAAAAAACAAGCGGCCGCACAGTAAGAGCCCATGTTTCTGGAGCGAGCTTCACACTCATCATTTTTTTCCCAACCCCAGTGGAAGGGGATCTTCTAAACTAAGTTCAACCCAATCGAGACATTCCAGTTCTTGACCACAATAGTTAATTCAGAAAAAAAGACCTAAGAAGCTGTTTTATTCTGTATAAATAACTGCATACCATTATTATTTTTTTTCTTTTTGAGACAGGGTCTCCCTGTGCAGTTCAGGCTGGCCTTGAGCTCACTTTGTAGGGCAGGCTGGCCTTGACTCACAACGAACTTCCTGCCTCAGCCTCCTCAGTGCTGGGGTTACAGGCATGTACCACCACATCTGGCAAATTTGTTGTATACATATATCAAAATTAAGCAGGTGGACAGATGTGACCATGTATGCTGTGATCCCAGCCACTGGAGAGGTTGAGACAGGTGGATCCTTGGAGTTTGAGGCCAGCCTGGGATATACATAGTGAGACCCTATCTCAAAAAAAGATCAGGTCACTGCCCTATTTATGGAAATTCAGATGACTTCCAATCTTCTGCCAATAATGACACCATAAATAACCTTGTGTACATCAATTCCCACAGGTATGCTATATATGAATCACAGATTCTCAGAAGGAGAATTCCCTAAGCCAAAAAAGTATCTAAATTTATTTATTTATTTTTGTCTTTTTGAGATGGTTTCGCTATGCAGTTCAGGCTGGCCTTGAGATCACTTTGTAGCCCAGGCTGGTCTCAAACTCGCAACAGTCCTCCTGCCTCAGCCTCCCGAGTGCTGGGATTACAGGCGTGCACCACCACGTCCAGCCCTATAATTTCCAAAGATACCAAAATTATCCACTGTTGAGTTTGTACCAATTTATATTCCCTCCTGAAATATATTCTCTTTTTTTTGAGACAGAGTCTCACTATGTAGCCCAGGCTGGCCTTGACTTTGTAATGATCCTCCTGCCACAGCCTCCTGAGTCCTGGGATTACAGGAGTGCCCTACCATACTGGGCTCTGAAATATATTCTGATCAAAACAATATTATTGAACTTGTAAGTGAAAATTTTGATCCTTGACAGTGATTAGTGAAAAATGGAAAGCCAGCCCAGTTTTAATCTATATTGCTCCTATAATGAGAATAAGAAAAGTTTCACAGATTTAAGAGTATTTTTTAAATCCTACTTTAAAAATCCTCTAAAAAGGTAAACATTTACCTCTCTGACCCCAGATCTGTAAAGCAATTGCTGCTCAAGTGTTAGTATATGTTCTCTCAGATTTTTTCCCACAAGTGGCCTGTGGCTTTTAACTGATAAACTGGTTTGATGCCAATAGTTTGAACCAGAGTGGGAAAGGCTCCCATCTAAGTACCTTTACCTCATGTCTTCACCCAAAGTTGGTCCATTTACACATTTCTCTTTGAATATGAACCTCCCCTTCGTATCACAGGCAGCCAGGTATTACTGTCCATCAGTGGCAAAGGATTCTGGGATGGCAGCTGGGTTCGCTGAACTGGAAGGACCCTGAGGATTAAAAAGATATGGACGTCCCTGCCCTCCAGTGCCTGGTCTAATGGGGAATCAGGCTGTAGGTAGAGAACTAGTAACTCACATAGTAGAAAGAGCCTTCCACTGAATTCTTGGAGCATTCACTGTCCAGGCTGGAGAAGATGTGATCTAGGGCCAGCTGGTTTTACCTGCTTACTGCTAGGGCCACAGAGGAGAGAATGCCCAGGTGTGTTGGCAAGAGATGATCTCAATCACTCCATTAGGCCACAGGCCAGGGTGTGTGACCTCCAGCGCAGTCCTCTGCGCACCTCTGCTGGGTGAACATTTGCCTACTTCTCTCCACATCAGATGTGGGGCGCAGTAGAGCCCTTGCCTTGGCGCACTCGGTAATCTGTGCTGATGTGTAAGGTTTTAGGTAGCAAGAGGCAGAGCAGTCCAGCGTTTGGCCTAGGAATGCTCAGGCCAAAAACCGATACACTGCATTTTTGAACTTTAAAAACTGAACTGTATTGGGGTACAACTGATACGTGTTGTAGTTAGTGTTTACAAGAGAGAGGATTTAAGATAGGACACATGATTTATAGGATTCTTTTATAATAGTCACCCAAAGAGACAAATGCAAGAGTGTGGGAAATCTATCCAAGTACTAGAGACTCAAAGAATCCAGCCTTCAGCCTGGGTCCCACAGCAATGTCCTGCACGAGTTCAGCTGAAGACCTACAACCCAAGGCAATGTCCTCCATGAGTCCAACTGGAGGCCTAGAGCCCACAACATTGTCTCATGCAAGTCTGTTTCACAGGCCTGCACTGCAAGACCCAAAGGTCAGTGCTGGAAGCTAGAAAGTCTCTGCCAGTGGAGTGAAGGGTCTGCGCTGCAGGCTGAGGGGTCTGCACTGGAGCCAGGAAGCAACACTCAAAGTAAGGACCAGAGCTCCCCTGAAAAGAAAGGCAGCCATCCTCAGTGACAGTGAGGTCCTGAGAACAGCCAAGTTCGTATCAGGAAAGCCAGCCCAACCAGCTTCTCCAGGAGAATCAGCAGTGCACCATTTTCCCCTCCAGTTCTCCTTTTATGCTGCTGGCAACAGTCGTCAGGTGGGCCTCCCACAGCTGGCACATGCTAGTCCAGCTCAGCTGGGTGTCATAAGTTGACCATTAATCTGCCACAATGTACACTAATATGACCCACGTTAAGGGTCTGGTTAGAGGAGTTCTGTGGGTAGAATTCACCCAGAAAGCCACGACCACAATCGTAACATAGAACAGAACCATTATTTCTAAATGTCGCCTCATATCAGCTAACTTATTTTTAACTTTTATTGGGAAATAATCATAAATTTACAAGGAGTTGGAAAGATGGTGCAGAGATCCATGTCCTCTTCGCCCAGCTTCCTCTTGCGGCTGTGCCTCTCGCAGAGAGAGTGTGTTGTCAACAGCAGGAGATGTATGGCGCACTGTGAGTTAACAGTTCCGTGTCACTTTATCATCTTTTGATTCTCATCAGCGCCACTGCAGCCGAACTCCCACTCCACAAAGACCTCCCTCCTCCCACCTCCTTGGAGCCGCACTCCCTGCCCTCCTCTGCTGGCAGCCACCGATCCAGTCCTGTCTTTATAATGTCGTCACTCTGAGAAAGTTATGTGAAAGAATTATGCAGCACGCCTCTTCTGAGCTTGCTCTTCTCACTCACGCCAGAGAGCCCTTGGAGTCGCTGTACCAAGCCTGTCCTCCTAATTGCTGACCAGTAGCCCATGGTGTATTTGTTACCTAGAGCTGCCGTAACAAATTACCGCACAATTTGGCAGCTTCGAAACAACAGACATGTATTCTCTATTGATCTGGAGGCCGGAAGTCTGACATGGAGCTGTCAGCAGGGCCACATTCCCTCCTAAGGCTCTGGGAAGAATAAGTCTTGGCTGCTTCCAGCTTCTGTTGGCTCCAGCTGTTCCTTGGCTTATAGTTGCGTAACTTGTCACCATTTTGGTTTTGGTTTGTTTGAGATAGTCTTGCTATGTTGCCCAAGCTGGCTTCAAAATTCCTAGGTTCAAATGATCCTACTGCCTCAGCTTTCTAAATAGGTAGGATCACAGGACCATAGGTAGGTACCGCCATGGCGAGCTCCAACCACATTTTTTCTTAACACGGCCTTTTGTTGTTGGTGTTTTGAGACAGGTTCTCGCTATGTAGTTCAGGATGGTCTTGAACTCAGCATGGAACCTAGGCTGGCCTTGAACCCATGGTGATCCTCCTGCCTCAGCCTTCTGCGTGCTGAGATTACAGGTGTGTGCCACCCTGCCCGGCCAACATGGCCTTCTTTAGTATGTCTGTTTGGGTCTCCTTCTTCTCCTGCTTCTGCTTGCTTGATCTCTTGCCCACTCTCTCTCTTTCTCTGTTATCGTGCTATGGGTGTGCATGTGCGGGTTGAGGATCAAACTGGGGGCCTTGCATGTGCTAAGCAAGCCGGCATGCGCTGAGCTACACCCTCTCTCATCTCGTATAAAGACACTTGCTGAATTCAGGGTCCACCCACATCACCCACGATGACCTCATCTTAAGACCTCTAACTACATCTGGAAAGCCACCCCCCCCAGCAAGGTCACACACAGGTGGCGGCCTTGGACCATGAGAGGGAAAGGCAGTGTGTCTTCTGGGGCCTCCCACCAACCAATCACACATGCTAGGGATGTATCGCAGTTTCTTTAACCATTTATCTAGTTGAGGCACATTTGGTTGTTTACAGCTTTCAACCATTACAAATAAAGCCTCCATGGACCATCATGTCCACACTTTGGTGTGGATACATGTTTTCATTTACCTGGCATATATGCCAAGAAGTGCCAGTTTTGGATCCTGTAGTAAGGCTATATTTAGTTTTTAAAGAAAATGCCAAATTAGTTTAGAGTGGCTGCTGCATTTTACATTCCTGCGAGCAGCTTGTGAGAGGTCCGGGTTTTTCTCATCCTCGCTCGCATTTGGTTTTATCCCTATTTTTATGGTAGCTGTTCTCACAAGTGAGAAGTGGTACATCGCTGTGGTCTCAGTCGGCATGTCCAATAGCTAGTAACGCGGGACACTCTGCCTTGGGTTTATTTGCCTTCTGTCCATTCTCTTTGGTGAAATGTCTCTGGAACTCATATATGCCAGCATGGACTGTGAATTAGCACAACCATTATGGAAAACAGTGTGGAGATTCCTCAAAAGCTAAAAATAGAACCACCACATGATTCAGCGATTTCACCCAACAAAGGTGACAGAATCAGTATTACAAAAAGGGCCGGCCCTCCCATGTTCACTGCAGCACTATTCAAAACAGCCAAAATATGGAATCAGTGAGGTGCTCTTCAGTAGACAAGTGGCTATAAGAATATGGTACATTAGACCATGGACTATGATCCAGACATGAAAAAGCATAACAGTCCGTCATTCACAGCAGCCTGGATGACACTGGAAGTCACTATATTGAGTGAAACAAGCCAGACACAGAAAAACAAGTGCCACGTGCTCTCTCTCATTGTTGGAAGTGAACATGCCGAGCTCACAGAACAACAGAATGAAACAGCAGTAACTAGAGGCCAGGAAGCAACAAGGGAGAGGGACAGAAAGAAACCCCATAGGAGGCACCACACACAGAGTGCAGCGGTCACGCCCGGTTCTTCTTTGACCCAGTAAGTAACTATTGGGCAAAACAAACCACGATGTATTTCACAATGACAAGGACACAGGAAAATCACTAGCGGTTGTAGAGATGGATGCACTCACCGTTAATGTATAGAAGCAGGATTGAGTTTTGTATGTTGAGCTTCTTTCTGTGACCTGCCAGACTTGCTGTGAGTTCTTGGGACTTTTTTGTTTTGCAGATTCCTTGAATGTCATCTACAAACAGGACAGTCTTATTTCTCCTTTCTGATCTATGTGCCCCCAGTGATCTTTTAATTTTACTTTTATTAGTACATTTGCCATACTGACCACACTCATCACAGTTTGCACCTGTACATAACGCATCTTACTCTTCTTCCTTCCCCTCCCCCACCCCTCCCTTCAACCCTTCTTCCAGTTTGCTTCCGTTTCCCTCCTTCCTTCGCCCCCTTCCTCCCTGAGTTCTCCTTCCCGTTTGAACACGTTCTCCCCACTTCCCAATGCCTATCCTCCATTCGGCTCCTTATGTACCCTTCGGGCTTCTCACAAGAGAGAAACAATACAATATTTAAACATGTGTGGTTTATTTCATGTAAAATTATGGTCTTTAAGTGCATCCCTTTACCTCACAAAGTCTCAAGTTTATGCTTCCTTACAGCATAGTACTCTGTGGATTATTTTCCTTACCCTTTCACCCATTGATGGGAATATGGGCTGTTTCCAAGATTAGCTATTACAAATTGTGCTGCTATAAACACGGTGAGCCTGAGCATGGTGACGCATGCCTATACTCTCAGCGCTCAGGAGGCTGAGGCAGAGGACTGCCACAAGCTGAAGCTACATAGTGAGTTCAAGGCCAGCCTGAATTGCAGTGTGAGACCCTGTCTCAAAAACAAACAAAAAAACATGGGTGTGTGTATATCATGGTGGTATTTTAACTCTTTTGGGAAGACACCTAGAAGGGGACTAGCTAGTCAAATGGAACCTTTAGTTTTAGTTTTTTGAGGACTCTCCACACTGATTTCCACAGTGGTTGCACCAGTCTACAATCCCACCAACAGTGGAGAAGGGTTCCTTTTTCCCCACAGCCCCTCCAGCATTTGTTACTGTTTGAGTTCCTGATGACAGCCATTCTTTCTGGAGTGAGATGGAATCTCATCTTTTAATTTATATTTCATGAATGACTAGGGATGCTGAATATTTTTACATATACTTATTTGCTGTTTGTAACTCTTCATCTGAGAAGTATCTGTTCATTTCAGATGCCCATTTTTTGATTGAGTCTTTACATTTGGTGGGAGGGGTTTAGTTTTAAAATTCTTTATATATTTGAGATGATAGTCCTTTGAGTAGTAACATAAAAATTTCTTCCCATTGTGGGTTGTCACTTCACTGTTAGTGATTTCTTTTGTGGTACACCTCTTCTTTTTCTTTCTGAGACAGGGTCTCACTAGGTAGTTCAGGCTGGCCTTGAACTCACTTTTTTTGGGTCGGGGGGCAGTATCAGGAATCAAACTCAGGACCTCAAGCTTGGCAGGCAGACACTGTACCACTGAGCTAAATCTGGCCCTCTAAACCCACTTATGTCGTCCAGGCTGGCCTCAAACTCACAGCGATCCTCCTGCCTCAGCCTCCAGAGTGCTGGGATTACCAGCTTGTGCCACCAGGTCCAACTTCTTTTTTGCCTTTTTGTTTTTCCTTTTTTAAAAAAAACATGGTACTGGAGATTGAACTCAGGACCTTTGCATGATCTACAACCCCAGGTTTTTCTTCTTCTTTTGAGACAGTCTTGTTAGATCACTGAACTGTCCACGCTGGGCTCAGGTTTGCGGCGCTCTTTGCTCAGCCCTCGAAGGGCTGGAGTTACGGGCCCGGGTTGTCATTCTGGCCCCTTTTCCTATTATTACACGGAACGATTGCTAGCACGTGGTGGGTGATACTAGTGAAAGTGGGCACACTTACCCGTGTTTCATCTTTGAGGCAAAGCATTTAGTGCTTCACTGGTAAGTCTGGTGTGAGCTGTGGGACCTCTCGCTTGTTCGTTTTGTAGAACGGGGGACGAACCCAGGGCTTCTACACTGAGCTATCTCCAGTCATCCCCTCTTCGGTTGTAGATTCTGAGCGCAGTTCATCTTGACACTGAGGATTGGCCTTCACAGTGAGCTACACCACCAGCCTTTTTTATTTTTTATTTTGAGACAAGGTCTTGCTAAATTGCTAAATTTGCCCGGGCTGGGCTCAAATTTAAGATCCTCATGCCTCAGCCTTCCAGAGTGCTGAGATCACACATCTGTACTACCATGCCCATCTTGGATCACGTTTCTTTAACCCACTCTACTAATCTCTTTAATTGGTATATGTTTGTCATTTATAACTAAGATACAATATTAATATGTTAGGACTTCAGCCTACCACTTTTTTGTATTTTGGACTTTTTGAGACAGGGTCTCATTATGCAGTTCAGGCTGGTCTTGAACTAACTTTGTAGCCCAGGCTGGCCTCGAACTCACAAGGATCCTCCTGCCTCAGCCTCCCGAGTGCTCCCGAGTGTGTGCTACCATGCCCGGCTCCAGCCTACCACTTTTGTATATGTGTGTGTTTTTCATTTCTCTGACTCCTTTTTCCTATGTTCTATAGGTTGCATGAACGTCTTAGGATTTCATTTTTATTTATTTAGACTATTTTGAGTGTATCTCAGTGCTTTAAAGTGTGCTCTTGGCGTTACGTTATACATACATATCTTTTCACAATCTACTGGTATTGACATTTCATCTGCTCAGACCATCTGTTCAGATGACGTACAGCAAGCACACTTCTCGGTCCCTTTGACTTCCCTGTTTATAATGAAATTGCCTTCGGTACTTCCTTCACATTTACCAAGAGCCACATTCACCACATTCACCAGTGTTATAATTTTTATTCCAACTGTCAAATGCAGCTTAGTATCCTCAAACTGCAATTATTTTCTGCCGATCACTTTTCCTACCTGGTGCTCTGAGCTTCCCGCTCTCCTTCCTGTCTAAAGAACTGCCTGAGGGTCCATCTGCTGGCGACAAATTTCTATCGTGATCCCCTCATGCAGAAAGGTCCTGTTTCCCCTCTCATTCTTTTTTTTGGTACTGGAGATTGAACTCAGGGCCGTTGTGCATGCTAGGCAAGCACTCTGCTACTCAGTACATCACCAGCCCACTGCCCCCTCATTCTTTTTTTTTTTTTTTTTTTTTT